>JAWPHD010009810.1:0-100072 GCA_037043455.1 Cyrtodaria siliqua | reverse complement strand
TTATAACCGACTCAGTTCTATGAAAAATGAAACATAAGGTAAATTGGAAAACTAGCTTTATAGTATACAGGTCAAAATTCCTAAGTATCCACCTAATAATATGTCAGTACTATTCTCACTGTATTGTGTATTTCGCGCTTGATAGAGGTACGGTTAAACTGCAAAATAACAAGTGTAAATCGTCTGCTCTGATAGCATGAACATATTTTAAAGTTTTCAAGTCGATGTGTTTTTTTTAGAAATATGTTGTAACACTTGTACAACTGGGTATATAGGATTTTGTTAAGTACTTCGAATTAGTGCAGCTTCCGATGTTCTTTTTTTTAAATTTCTATCACCAAAGTGTTGGTCCGTTTATTCTCCCCGGCATAGGTGCACGAGGGTCGGGGAGGACCATCCCTCTATGCACCTTAACATATATTATGCATACAATTATAGGCAACATAACAGTGAAAAAGATTTAAATGTAATTTGTAGAAAAGTTATTAATTGGGGATTTTTTCTTTTTATCTATGCTTGAGGTCATGAGTGGGTGATTTGTGTTTGAGAACTTTAATTCTAACACGACCTCCGCAGTCTTTCATATACACAAAGAAGAGAGACAGCTGTATGTTATTCTATGATAAAATACAGCTGTTCCATTAATTCCCCGCGTATATTTCATCCGTTGGAAGCGCCACGTTACATGACGTCACTTGGTAAATATACGTCACGAAGACAACTCAACAGTAATTTTAATGAAATGTTATTTACAACAAACTTGCCATGCTCCCAAACCGTGCACACCCCCGATATAAACCCATCATATGCATCAGTACATGTATATAACATTAATAAGCATCTTGAAAAAGATGAGAACGTTTGACGTCATACAGCGCAAGCTATATGACGTAAGCAATGACTTAATTGTTTGTCATATGACTACTAGTGTATTGAAACGCAGAACTTTGCATACTGGGGCGCCAATGGAACAGCCTGTAAACACCTTGACCTCCGATATAATAAATAGTGTCCCAACAATAGCGTAAACAATGGGATTATTGTTGTTAGAATCGAAATAATAAATACGTACCTGTATTTTATCGGTGAATAAAATACAGTTAGTCGTTCGGATTCGAGTAATTAAATTATTTATTAATTAAAAAAAAATTGTGACTGTTAAAATATCAAATGATAGTTGTACACCATATCTTAAGGGTGCCCTCTGGTGACGATTTAGCGTGATCTGCGCATATTTTCGCGCAACGCATATGTGGATGTTGTAAAAAGTGGAAAGATGTTCCAAAATCATTAGTCATACATCCTTGACACTTAGTATACATGTTCACAATCATGAACCCCACACATTGATGTAGGTTCGATAATTATAGATTATTACATGTCAGTTTTCATATCAGCCACTGTATCATCCCTATATGTGCCCGAGGGCTTTAGCCTCGAGATATAATTCCTACACATCTGATCTCTAAACTTTGGTAAATTGTGCGACATACCAGGAGTAGGGTTTGATTTATTCATAATAACGGTATATCGCACACTTTACCACAGTATTGAGATACAATGGGCAGGAATTATATCATGAGGGCTGAAAACACGACATGCTTCTGATTGACAAACTATTGTATATTGTGTGATATATCACATTTAGAGATAGATTATTTGGATTTGATATAACATTGTGTTAATTTAATTTTAATTCTAACATGGCAGACGCTATTTTTCAGTACACAAGCAAATACAACAGTCGGATAAAATATACCATACAAAATGAAGTGGGTGGGGTAAATCAACATCTCTTTCAACGTGTTTTGGTCATATTGTGTATATTATATACTGATACACTGTTTGTAATTCAATTATATGGGATGTTTGTATATCATGTGTATGTATGCCAGTCATTCAAATGAGTTTTGATATAAAAAAATTAAAAACTTCAAAGATTTCTCCTATTTTTATCATTTTAAGGATTTTGTTAGTTTTATATTGATACTTGTTAAGCTTCCCATGACTTATTTTCATTTGCTTCTTTTTTTTATCTAAAATATTGGGTGATTTCTAAAGCCATACCCAATTTACAGCTGCTTCAGAATTTAAAACCCCACTTTAGGCTTTGAGGGTGTATTAATAAACTTCACGCAGCTTTGTGCAATTTCTTTCCATGTTATGTGTTTACACTACTGAACAGTACATTAACTGCATACCGTTGAGAGGCTTTCAATATGCGTATCTTTGGTTTAAATATCTGAAGGTTATAAACATTAAAAAACAAACAAAAAAACATCGATAAATTTGGACAATGGCGGGCCGAGTCTACGGATTAAACAGTTACATGTATATATATAATATTCAAACGTTTAACATGAGAAAGTTTATTCTAGTAGACTAGGAATACATGTATTAAATATATAATATAATAAACTTTGGCTTCATATGCTAGATTGCTAGAGAAAAAATATTCGTATCCTCGGATTTTGAATTTATTGTTTACTGATTTTAATTTGATCGAAAAAATAATTATGTTGAAAGTGAAATCTTGATTTTTTTTTAAATTTTTATTTTATTTTTTACATAGATACTCCATAAAATAATGAAAGTGGTGTCGTCTGTGATAATGTCATCTGTCTGATAATGTCGTCTGTGATAATGTCGTCTATGTGATAATGTCGTCTGTGTGATAATGTCGTAGGTGATAATGTCGTCTGTGATAATGTCGTCTATGTGATAATGTCGTCTGTGTGATAATGTCGTAGGTGTTAATGTCATCTGTGTGATAATGTCGTCTAAGTGATAATGTCGTCTGTGTGATAATGTCGTCTGTTCTATCCATGACGTATATAGAAATATTTCCGTGTAACCATTTAAGTGCATTGATATTGTTGCAGCAACGTGTTCTATCCATGTCATATATAAAAATAGTTTCACGCAACCCTTCATCTAA
This sequence comes from Cyrtodaria siliqua, assembly GCA_037043455.1. NCBI lineage: Eukaryota > Metazoa > Mollusca > Bivalvia > Adapedonta > Hiatellidae > Cyrtodaria > Cyrtodaria siliqua. Next base: position 97,134 of record JAWPHD010009810.1, on the reverse strand, counting down.
GTGCATAGATATTGTTGCAGTTACCTGTTCTACCCATGACGTATATATAAATATTTCCGTGCAACCCTTTATTTAAGTGCATGGATGTTGTTGCAGTAACCTGTTCTACCAATGTCATATATAGAAATAGTTCCACGCAACCCTTCATGTAAGTGCATGGATATTGTTGCAGTAACCTGTTCTACCCATGACGTATATAGAAATATTTCCGTTTAACACTTTAAGTGCATGGATATTGTTGCAGCAACCTGTTCTATCCATGTCATATATAAAAATAGTTTCACGCAACACTTCATCTAAGTGCATGGATATTGTTGCAGTAACATGTTCTACCCATGACGTGAATATAAATATTTCTGTGCAACCCTTCATTTAAGTGCATAGATATTGTTGCAGTAATCTGTTCCACCCATGACGTGACTATAAATATTTTCGTGCAACCCTTTATTGAAGTGCATGGATATTGTTGCAGTAATCTGCTCTACCCATGACGTGAATATAAATATTTCTGTGCAACCCTTTATTTAAGTGCATGGATATTGTTGCAGTAACCTGTTCTACCCATGTCATATATAAAAATAGTATCACGCAACCCTTTATTTATTGTTGCAGTAATCTGTTCTACCCATGTCATATATAAAAATTGTTTCACGCAACCCTTCATTTAAGTGCATGGATATTGCTGCATTAACCTGTTCTACCCATGACGTATATATAAATATTTCCGTGCAACCCTTTATTTAAGTGCATGGATGTTGTTGCAGTAACCTGTTCTATCCATGTCATATATATAAATAGTTTCACGCAACCCTTCATCTAAGTGCATAAATATTGTTGTATCCTGTTCTACCCATGACGTATATATACATATTTCCGTGCAACCCTTCATTTATGTGCATGGATATTGTTGCAGTAACCTGTTCTACCCATGTCATATATAAACATTGTTTCACGCAACCCTTTATTTAAGTGCATGGATCTTGTTGCAGTAACCTGTTCTGCCCATTTCATATATAAAAATAGTTTCACGCAACCCTTCATTTATTGTTGCAATAATCTGTTCTACCCATGACGTATATATCAATTTTTCCGTGCAACCCTTTATTTAAGTGCATGGATATTGTTGCAGTAACCTGTCCTAGCCATGACGTATGTAGAAATATTTCCGTGTAACCCTTTAAGTGCATTGATATTATTTCAGTAACCTGTTCTATCCATGACGTATATAGAATACATGTATTTCTGTACAACCCTTCATTTAAGTGAATGGATAGTGTTGCAGTAACTTGTTATATCCATGCCATATAGAAATATTGTTGTTTGTTCCTTTAAGCGCATTGATATCATTGCAGTAGCCAATCCTACACAAGAAACTGATGCTGCACCTTAATCGTAGTTGTTATCATTTGGTTCATTTTTACTGTTATTGATGTATACATGTATATAGTTGGAAAACAATTGCTTAATAGGTGTATATAACCGGAACACTTCACGAATATTGTTTACTTTGTTCCAATCATATTAACTATGTACTGTGTGAAAATATATATAGTGTTGACATTTTGAAACAAAATACGTTTAAACTAAGTGTATGATAGTATATCTGCAGTTCATTGGCTGTAGCAACTGCCACATGACGTACATTTAGAACAACATAACTACTTTAAATCGTACATATCGTGATAGGATGGTAGTAGTAGTAGTAGTAGTAGTAGTAACAGTAGCAGGCTGCAGCATTAGTAGCAACAGCAGCAGCAGCAGCAGCAGTAGTAGTAGTAGTTAGTAGTAGTAGTACATGTATTATTAATAACATTATTTGTATGACAATAAACTATTACTTCCATAATAAAAACAAAAGCAGTAAACAATAAATTCAAAATCAGAGGATACGAATATTATATCTAAAATAAAATAAAATGGTATCTAAGCTTTTATATTTTATAACACACTTTGTTTACCTTTTTGATGTTTTAGTATTCCTAAGGTATGGTGAAATGTTTTCATTTTTCAAAACAGACATTCCTGTATATATTTCAGTCATGTTTTAATTACTATTTTACCATAAAAACTGGTCGCGTTGCGGTGTCTATTAAGCTACTTTACGCCAAAAAACAGATATTTTAGACAGATAAAGAGAGTAACTTAATAAATGTCTCTTCATCAAAATCCAGCCAATTCTACACACATGCCACCTTTGAACTGAAATGGCAAGCACACTATAACTCCACGAACTTCACTACGGATTGATATGTCGCCAGTACTTAGATATCTCCGCCCTATTGTTGATGTCGGAATATATTGACAATAGTTTATATAACATAGTTGCACGTGCTAAGCACTTGATTTATATACGTGCTGCTATCGTTCTGGTTTGATTGGTTGAAATGGATAAATGATTGACAACTGGCGACATGTTAATTGCTAATCTGTTATTTAATTTACGTGGCCTCACACTATGCAGTGATGTTGCAAATATACTAAGAGGAGGCTGGAATTATGTAATATTGGAAAAAAGAAAGGTGATTAATACCATGTTTACACTTCTATACAGTGTTGTATATGATGTTTTGAAACAGATCTTACAAGCGACGTAGAATGGAAGTCAATAGATGTTATAGCTTATAAACAGACAATTTACTGTAAATGGACAAATAGTAAATACAAATGACACAAGAGCATATATGAACAAAACTAATGTAATAATTAAATAACAAACAAAAATGAGATTTAGTTTTATATTAATCATGAAATCCACCATTTCACTGGAAAGTATATAATAAATATGGATATTTCAGTATATATATATATATATATATATGGATATTGCAGTATATATATGGATATTTCAGTATATATATGGATATTTCAGTATATATATGAAAACGTTCTACTCGTCACATATCACACCGAAGATCGCCACGGTATACTCCTTACAAAAAGAAATGGACCACAGTTGAAGAGTGATATTAAACAATGGAATAGGTGTCGTAATGTTATAATACATATTCCATTGGCAAGATACATTTGTGTTACTTTACAACCACAGTGAACTAAAAACACGCATAGAAACAAGCAATAACTCGTTTTCTTTTTAAAAACAACAAAAAAGCATGCCTGGAATTCACCAACCATTCTTCAAACTATTCTTAGACTTGAGCTCACTCAAGTACTCAAATTTCGTTCACAAATATTCCCATGACAATAGTATGAAATTGCAATTGATTAGTTTTATCACAGTTATAAATAGCATCCTGTTATGAACATATTTATCTTTAAACTTTTAGAAATATTTGAGATTGAAATTTGCATACTTTTTCTTAAAGGGAATGTAGCGACACGGACTTAGTTACGAGATGCAGTCGAATGTTTTCATTCTGACTGTTGTTTACTAAATTATTAGGTACTCTTCTGCTTTTTGGCAAATACAACTAAAACAATAGTTATCAAATAATATTTATTGACCTAATGCTTATTCATTCTGGTTAAGATGGGTCAGTTTATTGTTCAAAGACTGCGGTATTTGGAGACCATTTTAGAAGACCTAATTAATGTAAGTTTACACATAATTATTATTAAATTAACAATATAATATATTTTGTCTTAAACTTAACCAAAATCAATACTAAAAATATTGAAATTAAATCAAGCTGGTACTGTTACACATACAATTTAGAAATAATTAAATCGGATTTAAAATTGTTTGTCGGAGCCTCATAATATAACAGTACATACCAATCTCAAATTTTGCATGAAATTCTCGAATTGTCACAATGCATGAAAAAACAATCATAACTATGCCCCACTATTTCTATAGGCTGGATTAGGCTGGTGTGATGTCTTTAAAGCCTGCAGATGCACCCCCCCCACACACACACACTGCACAAGTCATTTAAGATAAATTTGATAGTGTATAGGGCACAACCGTGTTAAGATATGTTTGGAAGTGGATTTTGGGATTTTTTTTTAGATATCATTAAGGATTTGTGAAAAAATGTTTTTAGGTAACAGAAGATGACAAAACAAAAGCAATAGCTAACTAGAAAATGTGTCCATGGGACACGGATGCTTCGCTGTAGAGCTGTCAGTCATATAAGATAAAACTTTAGCGTTAATTAACTTAATCCGGAAAGTAATTCAATGTTATTCATATTGACCTTGTTGTGGTAGGAACATACTGATGCCAATCCAACAAGCGGTTTAGGCAGAGTAGCGGCGAACATAAATTTAAAGTTAAAATGTCTAAAGGCCATAACTCCGTCTGTCACAGTATGGATGAGTGGGGTAAGGATTGACGAAAGTACATGAACACTTTTACAAATTTTAATATGTATATGATCAAATTAAGTTGTCTAACCAAGCTATAATAAGATTAACTTATAATGTTCTGTGATGCCGTTACTTCAGCTTGTAGTCACTGTTCATTCTCATTACTGGGTCAATTGTTAAATGTTTCACTTATCTAACTCCGACGTTGTTTCACAACACCTTTCACTCAACGTCCACTTGTCTCCGACTTAAGGCCCAGCAACCATTGTCCGCTCCGACGTGGGAAATCCTACTATTTGTCCTAGTCTACACCATGTTCCATCTGCTCCGGTTTATCTACCATTTCAGTACCCGTATGCACATTGTCTCGATGTTTCACCATGTCGGCATTGCTCTCTATTGCAACGCTAGCCCGTCACTGCCACCTGACAAGAGCATGTACATAATAAATAACCCATACGTTATCACTCGAACACATAAAGCTCCGATTACTGAACCCAGTCAGTAAGCCAATACTGTAAAGCCCATATACTTATTCAACAACTCCGCCAATGCACATTTATCATGACCCAATAATGACACTATATGACCACCATACATTACAGCAACATATACTGTCGTAATAAGTCGAGGTATCGTACATGTTAAGTTAACACAATTAAAATGCACAATATAAATGCTCACGTTATTACTACACTCAGACTGCAAGCGTTTATAGTATTTACAATATGAGAATGCGTAAATATAACTTAGGCCTAGACATCAATTCTGATAGTTCCTATCAAGCTTCATCAAATTCCAACAAGCGGTTTAGGAAGAGTAGCGGGGACAACACATTAATGTCAGAGGGCCATAACTCCGTCAAATTGATCAAACCTGAAAACAAATACGATACACAACTAGAAATCATACTAATGCTTTCTACCAAGTTTCGCCGAAATGCAACATGGGGTTTAGGAGGATTAGCGGTGACAACAAATTTAAAGTTAAAGTAAATTTTCATCAAAATTCAATAAGCGGTATAGGAGGAGTGACAGACGGACAATTGTGACAGACGGACAGACGGCCGGACAGACGGACACAGCAAACAGTTTTCAATTTGAAAAAAAGGATAGAGAAAGGTTATATACCGAAGGGTCTGCGTAAAAGTATGCTTTTCATTCGACATTTTGTTTATCCGCCACAATTATACAGTTCTGCACGTTTTCAAAAACAATAATGTTTTTGTTTTTTTAATTATACTGTATAAAATGTGTATCAATTCAGCCATTTATAAACGGTAATAGTCGTATGTATATTCCGGTTAACGTATGTTTATATTAGTAAATTTATTGATATTGAAATAAAATATTATATCTAGATATGTTGATTTGATTTACCTTCACTTAAATGGATTCTTACACATCGCAGTATTGCCGCGGCTGATACGTTAAATGTCCGACATAGAAGGGTCTACTTTTGTATAGGTGTCGAATTTTGATATTTCAAGATTATTCAATATTTTGTCATGTCCATCCACTAACCATTTGGTTAGCTAAAAAGGCAAGCCGTTCCTTTTAAAATGAAACCTTATTTTGCGTTGTGTATGCGATGCGTTGATCGAGTGGTTAGCATCAAAGGGGTCGGCACGGTGTTGGGATGGTGTTCAAATGGTTTGGTATAGAGTCCTAAAACCCCCAATATCCGAAAACCCATGTTACTAAGTATACATATTGACAAGGGGTCAGGTTTCCAAAATGCCATTCTGTGCAGAGAACATGTGTAACTGGCCAGAAAATAAGGATTTAACATGATAATCTATTCATATAGGGCTCTATTTCAAGCAATAACACATGTGTATCTAAAAATCATATTCATTTGTTCATAACATGTACCACCTTTTCACACCGACCACCGAAACGACTAATTTACACCAAAATATCTAAGTAAGAAGAGATCGCGTAACACCACCCAACCTCACTAAAACGAGCTTCCCGCTAACGGTGCAGTCAAGGACTCAACAGCCGATTTAAGACAAACATTAAATGTTTCACAAACCGTGGTTTTTCGACTGTTAATGTCCAAATGGCCTTCAGTGATACGTTTTTTCACAAATATAAATCCAAGGACGCTGCCGTCTTGTTTTTGGGGGTAGGTATAAAACGCGGACTAACACGCGCGGACAATGGGACTGCGAACTAGCGGACTGCGGACCTGTATGATACAAAATGCGGACTGGTATTTTGCGGACCATATACATAGATGGGACAAATATATTTCGGACAGTACCTTTTATACCATACTGGTCCGCAGTCCGCTAGTTCGCAGTCCCCTTGTCTGCGCGTGTCAGTCGCTGCGCTCCTTCCCTTAGGGTTTCTTAATTGTTAAAATTTCACTTCATAGCCTCTAACTAATACTTGCAATCTGAGAGAAACGGCGATATCGATCGGCCAGGTTGTTTGTTAATCCATCCAATCAGACGTTTCGACAGAACCACACCTCCACTGCGAGGAGCCGATAGTGGTAAGGTAACAATAGATTACAGAGTTCAGGGTCTAGTTGTGCAAAAACGTTAACATTTGTCTCTACGTCAAGATGTCTTGACGTCAATGACGTCACAATGTTATTAAAAACCGTTTTTTTCACTGATCGCATTTGTTAAGTTGTTTTATTATAAAAATCAATCTGTCTCAGTCAACGCTAACAGTTTTGACAAATGACGTCATCTAAAATGGCCAAATCACTGACCGTTGTGACGTCATGACGTCATCTAACTTGGAAAGCCCGTGTTTGACCGGGTTCTGAATAAAATATATTCACTCATAACAAGTGTCAAGCTCCAGATTATCTGAGATTTTATTCATAACATGTGTCAAGCTCCAGATTATCAGTATTCATGCATAACAAGTGTCACGCTCCAGATTATCTGAGTTTTCATTCATAATGACAAGTGTTTAAACCAAGTTGCATTTTGTTTGATGTTTATTTTTATTTGCATGCATATTTTAAAAAATGTTTTTATGTCCATTTTCAAAAATATATTATGCAGTCTATTCATTTTCTCAGTAATGTTTGGTGAATTCGGGCACTGTACTTACAAAAATATTTAATGTTTTGTTTGTAAACATGTATTTCGAATCGACTAAATCATGAAACTGCACATGACTGGCATTTTAACCTACTTCTTCCAGCTAGATTCTGTTCTGTTTCTTGTTGCTGTTGTTTTTTTATCAAAATTATGGCCACTTTTACCCTTATATTTACTTATAGTCAATTTCAATCTTTCTTCCACCTATAAATTTGTATTTTTATTGTTTAGTAAATACTACAGCAAAGTTTATTTTCAATGTGTGGGACAGATATAGGGAAGTTGAATCAACGGGTAATGCCTCTTGTTAAGTTATTTGGCCCTGCAGCAGAAGGCGTTTTCTAGTTTACGCCATTGAAATTGGACAAGTTCAAAACCAGTTGCATCAGACTAGACACATCAGAGTTAACTAGCCTTTGATTTTTTTTTAAAAATTGTTTTTTAATAGGCCTTAGACTATTCAAGCCAATAGAGTGATACAGGCAGGCACTCTTGTGAATCTTGTTCCCGGAAGACTACTTAATACACGCCACTTTGCAAATGACATAATTTTAGACATGTGGGTCATCTTCAGTGACAGCTTGGCCATACAAGACAAATCTGTCTATCCATCAGCAATTTCATAAAATAATATTCTAGTCTAGATTTGAAACAGTTTAATGACAATTGATCACAATATTATATATTTGGAATAGATCGACCCTCTAAGATTTTGTGTAGGTCGATGAAGATCGCCAATTTGGCTAAAACTATGTCAAATTTATGAAACCTAGTATATTATCTTGAATACAAAGGACCACCTTTATCAGTATTTATTAACATTCACACTAGCGTTCGTTTAGTGGCGGCCGTAGAAAGTCTCCCCGTGGTACGAATCAGTAGTGTTATTTTTACTGGTCCTTTGGGACCAACGAGCCCAATATAGGTGGCTTTGAAGTAGAATACCGCTTAAGCCGGTGCTAGGGGGCGTGAGAGATGTTGCTTCTGTCATTAATTCTCATGAACAGACTCAATAAAACCGAGTCTGTTGCTTTATTCTCTTAATTGTGTTTGTTGCTCCCAAAGGACCACCTTTTATCAGTATTTATTTACACTCACACTAGCGTTCGTTTAGTGCAGTGTGGCGGCCGTAAAAAGTCTCCCAGTGCTACGAATCAGTAGTGTTATTTTTACTGGTCCTTTGGGATCAACGAGCCCAATATATGTGGCTTTGAAGTAGAATACCGCTTAAGCCGGTGCTAGGGGGCGTGAGAGGTGTTGCTTCTTTCATTACTTCTCATAAACAGACTCAATAAAACCGAGTCTGCTGCTTTGTTCTCTTAATTGTGTTTGTTGCTCCCAAAGGACCACCTTTATCAGTATTTATTTCTATGCATTAATTTGCGCTTCAAGATGAAACTGTTAATGATGTTTGAGTATTATACGAAATAAACTGATTTGTTTAAAATAAAACAAATATAACACAAATTATTTGCAAAGGCTGTATGAAAAAATGTAGAATACCCTTGATTGTTTTGTTGGTTGCTGTTTTCACTAGACTTCAAAGCCATAATTTAAAATCCGATTTGCAATGTCCTTATGACATATGGATTCACATTAACCTTTGTTGACCTTTAAATATTACATTTAACAAACAACGCATGTAATATACCACTTTTTTCATTTATAGGTCTCGCAACACAGTGCATTTGCACTTTGTTGGCCTATATAAATGAAGTTTACACGTGCCATTCCGAACATGAAGTTTCCAAACTAAAACTTACTTTTTTATGGAACACAGTCATTTGCTCACACAAAACTGTACAACATCTGATATGTTGACCAGGTTATTATTTTTTAATTTGAGTGCTTTGATCCATTGCACTATCTGGGCTTTATTCCAGAGTTTGGAGTTTGGACCAGCATTCCTACTCTTCTTTAAAACTGCAATATGTTTGTGGAAGTGTCGGCCCATAGCTGCACATCCAATTTCAGAATGTTTTCATCTCACCTGCAACAAAAAATAAACATATATGTCAGCAATTATTAAAAATATTTAAAACCGAAGAACACAATACTACTTTTTTGATGCAATAATTCTACAGTGTGTTTCAAGGGAGCTAACTGTGTAGTGAGACCTTCAATACTCGTTTCCCATTTGCAGATGTATCTGCAAAATGTAATCAAAGTTCTGAAAAGCACGGTGGACGGTGCCACTCAGAAAGCATGGATGAAAATCAAATTCCGAAAAGCATGTTTGCGTACTATAAAGTGGTGAACATTTGTGCAAAATATTATTGAAATCGTTATGGGACCGGACGGACGGACGGAAGGACAGACGGACAACGGCAATTCTATATTGTAGGGTCTATTCTTATTTACGGCAGTCAAGTGTGGGGTTTTACTAAATCCAAGGTAATTGAAAGGATGTATTTAAAGTATTGTCAACAAATACTAGGTGAAAAATTATCGACAAGTAATGCGGGTGTGTATGGGGAATTAGGCCGTTATCCGTTATATATAAATAGACATGTTAATATCATTAAATACTGGCTAAGAGCGGTCACAACTGATAATGTAATTAAAGCGCTAAAAACGATTGTGAACGGGGATTAAATAATTGGGTTTCAAAAGTCAAGTCATTACTGAATACTAGTGGTTTTATGTACGCATGGGTTGACCCCACCTCATTAAATCCCATACACTTTATAAAGATATTCAAGCAAGATTGATAGATAGTTATATTCAAAACTGGTCATCCGACCTGGAAACTAATCGAGTATAGATGATGCTGTACAAATTTGTAAAGCATCGTTTTGAATAGGATACTTATTTAGATTTATTGCATACAAGGTGAAGTGTTTTAACCAGATTACGTTTGTCCGCTCAAAGTTTAAGGATCGAAACAGGGAGGTATTCTCGCGAAAGACTAGAAAGGAATGAAAGGATTTGTCAAATATGGAACACTAACAATCTTGAGGACGAGTTCCATTTTACCTTAATATGCCCTGCTTATAATACAATCAGAAGTAAATATATCAAACGATATACAAAGGTCAAGCATGTTTAAATTCATTGCTCTCCTTCAGTCGTCTAACAAAAAAGAAGTTATTAATTTTAGCAAATACATTTTAGAAGCATTCTCGTTAAGACGTACCATGATAAATAACTTAAAAGCTCGTTCATCCTCACGATATAAAAGTCGTTCTATTGTAATGCATTAGATTTTCTCCATATATAATATATATATATATGGAGTCTTTTTTGTGTGTATTGGGGTGGGGGGGGGGGGGGGGGGGGGCGGGGGGAGGGAGGGGGGAGTAATCGGTCTATTCTAATGTAATGTTTTTTTTGGGAGGGTTTATTTTTTGTGACTCTTTTTCCATACGTGTTATCCGTATTTTTTCACCCAATATTTTATAAATAGGTGAAATTAGGTGAAATTGTACTAATCTTGTCAATGTGTTTAAATTATATTTGTAAATGTGCTTTTTTATGCTGAAAAACTATGTAATAGATTAAGTCAATTAAATTTCTTCTTCTTCTTCTTCTTCTTCTTCTTCTTCTTCTTCTTCTTCTTCTTCTTCTTCTTCTTTCTTCTTCTTCTTCTATATCCTACTCCTTCCGACTAATCAGCGGGGATAAAAAGTGAAGTTATGTAGGAATGTTTAAATGGTATAAGTGTCTAAGGGGAATAATTGTAAAATGAAAATGTCAGAGAAAGTTGGTCATTGAAATAATTTTGTCACACCTTTAAATAACCAATTTGAATTGTTACATTATTTAATGTCATTAATTTCTTGGTCATGTTATTGACCCCATTTCGGATATTTATTTAATAATGTAGATTACATTACATCTTTATTTGTGATAATTGTTACACAAATGATGTACGAAACGGCACGGATTCTATTGATATAAAAGTATTTCAAGCGTGCTAACAATACTATCACATGGATAAATACATTTATCAGAAAGCGTTGTTCAATGTGATAGCAGACAGAACAGAACAGATATTTTATTTCGACTTATACATATAGTATCTCGTCATTAAAATGTCATATACAAAGTTTAATTAAACACATGACAGGCACACACGTATGCACCCCAACACGCACACACTCTCTCACACACCTCTAAAGCACGCACACACACACACACACACACACACACACACACACACACGTTCTCTCTCTCTCCCGCTCTCTCTCATGCAATTATATAAACGAATTAATTGTTGAAACAATACCTAATACCTGAGGATAAACTTTATATATGTGTACACAACTACGTATAATTAAATGTGTTACGTACAATAAATGCTTTTTTTACAAACTTAGCTACATTTTGAATCTTTTTATGTTTCTTACTTTGCATCAATTCAATAAGTTTAATAACACTAGGGTTTCGATAATAATACGCCTTAATATAAAGTTTGCGAATATGCTTATAGACGGGACAAATTAAAAAAAAAATATATTCGTCTTCTATGGCATTAGAATTACAAAATATTACAATATCGTTGACCTCTATCAGTTCTATTTTGTGTGTATCTGCCGGTTTCGACTCTGAGGGAATGCGAAGATAATCGTATTCTTGACATTGCCGTTCTTAGTTTAAATGGCAACATATCTAGATAAGATTCATATTTAAAGACAGTCTTAAAATGTTTATATAACACTAGAACACGGTTATTTTCAGTATCACTATACCACTTCCGTACAAAACAATCAATTACTCTTTGTTTGAATAATACATGAAATTGTTTCAAATTAATAATGTGAGGCTCATTCCATACATAGGTTAATCCAAAATCATTTAAAAGGGTCTTAACATAACTTGCCCAATTTTTACAGCCTCTCTCTCAATCTCTCAATGATTCTTCATACAGAGTAGATATTAATGTATTGTTCGTACTTACAACCTTACTCCAATACTTAATTATTTTAACATATCGTGATATATACAAGGGATATCTACCTAACTCCCCATAAACTCCTGCATTACTAGTTGATGTTTTAACTTTCAGCAAACATTTACAAAATTTTAAATGAATTCTTTCAATTTCTTTTTGACTTTGTAAACCCCCAAATCTCTGCTCCATTATTAAGAATAGCCCCCACAAATGCATCAAAAGGTTGACAACATGTTTTAAGTTTGAAATTATACCTTTTTATATTTGCGATTTGGACATTTAACGCCTTTAAAACTTTCCCTGCAAGTGTTTCCTGATTTAGATTAAAAGTCCCAGTATAGTTAAAAACATTTCCTAAATAATTAAAATCATTTACCAAATGAAACACAGTATAAAACAAAATTACTTATCGTTAAATCAAGATGACCTGAGGGAAACTCTTCTATCTGTTCAATAGATGATGAAGTTACACATGTCCCTGGTGATTAACTTGGACACGTATGCGACATACACACCAGATAAGGAGGACAAAAGTGACAAGCAGGATATGGAGTTTTAACTGTATGTTTGGAGATATCATATCTTATTGTATTTTGCGTGTTGTGTATTTGAGAACATTGTAAAATAGATGAGTTTTCATGTTGTCTGTTTTTATTTTAATACAATCCGCGATTAACTATCTATTAAGGCAATTATACTGATTGTTCAAACGCCCATTAATGATGATGAATTGATGGAAAGTGATATAAACCAATGATTTAAGAAGTTTTTTTGTTACGTATCTGTCTAAAACTTTTGCAATACTATTTACGTGTTCGTGCAAATGATATCATTATGGGAATGATCATGATACTTAAACTGTACTGTTGATTCAGATACTGTTCGCCGGATACGGCATACAAGTTGGAATAAGGAAGTGGCATTTATACATTTTATTTGGATTCATTTATAGAATGGTAAATAAATCCTCAAGGGTGAATATAAAAATGTGATAATGGTAATATGGTTTTTATTTTATACGTTATTGATACTGTACCATATCCGCCTTCAACTGTTGAAGACGCGTATAAATGATGTACGATGCGGTAATGTGGATGTGTCAATGTTATAGGCGTTGGATCTAAATGGATGTAAACATATTACACGCGGTTATTTAAAAAGGTGCATTCTCTTTGAGGTCATATGTACATTATTCCTATCAGAATGAACGTATTGGCTTAATTAACTAGTTGCATATTTAGTTCCGTACTATGGGAAATACTGCTTATGTATATAATGTGTGTGGATAATAACTGGCAATTGCTATAGATTGACAAGAACACGTACAGCTATCTAACATAAGACAGCGCTATATTTAAATAAATTAGTGAGGTAGGAGATACGCTTTAATGAGTCGAGTATGGGATGTATTATTGGAACCTGGATAACATTATCACACAACTGTGAAATTATGAAAATAAATAAAAAGAGAATACGCTCTTGACGATCGTCTAACACACTTAACGGTTTTATAAACCGCCAATAAATATGTGCGGCATGGTGGACTATATACTGTTATATATGGACGTGCGTCTAAATATATTAAAGTATTTTGCATCCTAATAAATGGTACTACCATGCTACCATACTACCATAGAAATCGCTATAGTTCAGCGGTTCGTTTGTTCGAATTCCGAGAGAAGCAAATCTTTTTTTCTGTAAACATATGCAAAACTTGATGTCTATAAAGTAAATTATGTCCTGCGGATGTCCTGCGTTAAAGCTGGTCCAACTTCAAATACCCGAATTCGTCGTGATCTGGTGAATAAAGAAATTACAAATAAAGACACGCCTACATTTAGGAAAACGATATAAATATAGTGTCTGTAGATTTAATTAACACCATTTAGGGGTTTTATTTCGTTATTTTGGCACGCTGGCGATAAGCATGAGACGGCGACTTAAGCGGGTGGCACACACAATTAGTGAAAATAACTGTAATTTTGAGAACATAGATTTGTTACTGATAAGTATTTATTAAATCAGTAGCGCCATCAATGCCCTCTTAGGTATGTTGTTTAACAACCATTTTGTTATTTGTGTCTAAATTTAGGCTTCATTTCAAATAGTTTAACGCGTAACGTTGCTTAAGGAAATATAGATGGGACAATGTGTCGACAACTGTTTTTCAATAACAGAGATAAATTATCGTTCTTTGTAACAAAAGCCATATATCAAAATAAGCTGCTAAACAAAAACTATTTATTTAGTTAAAGTATTTTTTTAATTAAACAAACTCAGACAATAATTTTCTTGACAATAATGCGATTTTTTAAAGAGTGGGACATTTTATAGGACAAAGCTTTTTTCGCGTTGAAAACATGCCGCGTTTTTTTCCTTTAAAATCATGTAAAAACATACAATTAAGAAAAAAACTATTTTTATTAGTATACTTGTGGTGTATTTACTCAAGTACATCACAACTAAACAATGGTTATTAAACGCATTGACTTGTAATTTCGTTCCTTTGTACATTTCAGCCGCTTTTCATTTTCTTACCTTTTTTTGCTTTTTCAAACGGAACATAGAACATACGTCCTGAAGTCATGGAAGGGAACAGACGTCATTTAAAGAATATCAGGATTTCATAAAAATCCCGCACAATGTACGCAAATATCAGCATTTATTCGTTACTATAAAGAAGGAAATGTAACGCCGGACATCAACATTTTGGCGTTAATTTCAGTAGTTCGCATGTTTTATCAATTACAAAATCCCAGTGTTATTAATAGTGTTACCAGCACTCCAAAAAGAAAACAATGGCCTTTGCAGTGATATATAACACTTCATATTTAATATACCGAAGGGATAAAGAAACGCAGGGTAAACTTTGAAGATGATTCTATGTAAGATGTCGAGTATAATGTTCAATATTTCTAAGTAAGAATGAAGATTAATGCATGCAGAACAAACTTCAAAAACAATGATTTGTGTCTGGTAAGTGATTTAGGAGTGATTGAAGGGAACTGAAGGGGACCCCCTGTAATCTGAAATCGAAATGGACTGATTGTGGGAACTGGCTCGTCAATACCGGGTATGTCCCCCGTTCGCTCTCTCCACAGCCCTGATTCTCCTAGGCATGGAATTCATGAGTGAGTTTATCCTCCTCATTGGGATGTTGGCCCACTCTTCCCTTCAGTATATGTAAAAAAAAATAGAGATCGATCTTTTAATGAAGCGGTCGGAATGTTTTCGAAGTGACTCCAGTATTGTGCGCGACGTCTATAAGAATGTTGATGGGTATCCGGTGAAGATCGGGATTTCCAACACGAGTTATCATTGTTTTTTGTCGAGGGTTGCATTTTTCCCTATCTGAACCGGATTGTCATGATGGTGTTGTCGACCTCATTGTTGATGCGTTTGACTTTTATATTCACTCGTCATGTGTAAGATCAGGTTTCTCACGCAGACAAATGCAACCGGTATGCAACATGAGTATGTATACGATTGACATACAAGCTCATATGCTATCACATATCACATACGCTGGAGCAACCTCCGCGCAGTGATATTGTAGCCAATAATCACTGCCACCACACAAATCACTTGACGATAGCTGAGGCCATGTAATTACAAAACTGGCGATACACTAGATAATGCTTGGTACAGAAAACCCTTGCCGTAACCAACAGGCAATTGGCGAGAAGATGTTGAAAACATTCAACCTGTTTTGGCTTAGGTCATAGATTTACTAGATCTATGCTTGGGTGTAATTTCTTTATTAAATGTACGCACAGCTTCTGTTATGTTCTCAACGGATTACATGTGTAATAACCAAGTAACCGGTGTTCATATTCGCTAAAAATTGATTTTTTTAATAAATAAAAAAAATTGTAACCAGATACCGTTTTTTACACTATTTTCCTATATTATGGACAAAGCAAGTTGAAAAATTGACCTAAACATATTTAACCAAACAACTGCGGGGAGTTTGACGCTGGGGTTTAAACCATGTTCTAGAGCGCACCAAACCTCACTCTCTTATTGTCAAGCCAATTAAACGGGACAGTTTAATAAGGACATCCCTGCCAGGGTATATCCTCTAACAATTTAGAAGGTGTAGGTACATAATAACTTTTTTACTCAATAGTAAAGTGAACGAAATACGCACTGTTGTTTAAAAGCTCATCAACACATTGCTGATGTTGTTTCAATCCGCCTCAGAGAGGAGCTACATTGAACTGAATGTTGTTTAACAGCTCATCAACACAGTGTTAATGTTATTTAAAGCCGCCCGAGAAAGAGATGGAGGATATATTGTGCTCTACACTTAGTATCGAATATATTATTATATTATGGTTCATTAACGTACTCGGAGATATACTCAGACACACGGGACCAGCCGGTTTACGTCACTTTCAGATGGTTTCAGGCTAGACCACAGAAATATTAATAAACAGATAGGAAACTTCTTATCTTAACCAATAAATTAACCAAAATATCACGTGGCACCTTAACTTTTCCTTCTAACTTCAATCCCAATTATGATGAGAATACATTCAAAAGATTTATAGTGAATATCTAAATGGGATTATAATAATGTATCCATATTTTGAAAATAAGAAATTGTAAAAAAAGATGTTTAAAGTTAAACATTTCATCATTTTTCGCTTTTCTCTGAAAAAAAAAGGTTTTGACATAATCAAAGTTTCCGTCAAACTCCTTGTTGGCTCTAAATGTAAGAGCAAGAACAATACTACCTTGGAAAGAAAATTAAATTTGTGGTGGGATTTGGCATGAATGAAACTTGTATCTATACAACCCTTCATAATATGTGTGTTTAAAGTTGGGAAATATTTTGTGAAATTTTCGCACTGTGCCACGTGCAATTTAGATAATTGTTGTAGTGTCCAATCTATTTGTTATTAGGTCTGTGACTAGAGGAAGTGTCTAGCACAAGAACACTTCGAAGTAACCCAGTGGCGCAAGCGAGGTCTTGACCTCCGGATTCAGGGTTCAATGAACATCAAGAATTTAGTTCAGTTGCATTTAGCAAGACTTACTGGTCCTTTGAAATAATAAGCCCAATCTTTGTGGCTTTAGAATATCACTTAAGCCGGTGCTAGGATGCGTGAGAGGTGTTGCACTTAACATTACCTCTCATGAACAGACTCAATAAAATAGAGTCTGCTATTTTTATCTCTAGCTTGTGTTTGTTGCTTCCAAGGGATCCCATTTTCAGTATTTATTATATGAAGATCGACAGGCAGTCGGACTGTATTACATAACATACATCGTTTGTCTCTACCTTTAAACACACTTAAGTACTATGTTGCTATCAAAGGTAGACCAGACAAGATTTAACACAAACATCAAACGCCACCGTCCTTGAGGGTTTACGTGTACTTCGTCATAGTCGCATTGTGCAGCTAATTAAACCGCTTATCTTACAGGTGATTACAGAGTATGATGAAGGGATTGTATCACCAGACATAATCAAGTCAAGCATATAAATTTCAGGAATGTATGGTCACTAACGTATCACCACACATCAAGGGGAAAACATTATAATTAATCACACCACACCTAAGGGAAATTATTACAATGCTAATAAAATGTACAGCTGTATTGTTGAATAAATACGATGATGGAATAAACCCATTAAATTCTGACAAAACTCTTCTGATCCATGCTGATCCATGCTAATCGGTTAATACATCTACAAAATAATTAATATTTAATTTACATTTACAATGAAACCGTTTATTTTAAAAGCTTTAGCATTCAATACTGTTGCACTTCAATCTGCAATTGTATGATATATCCAAATGTCACTGGCTACAATTCGATCACGATAGAAAAATCACATTAACTACGAGTCGATACTGCAGCATAAAATAACTGAATAATTTTACTGCAAAACAAGGTTATATGGCGCTAAACAAGAATGAACATGCCGTGCTGCTAGCGGGATTTGCGGGGCAACATAAAATAAGAGATAGAGATAGATAAAGAGAATACAAGTAATGTAAATGCAGACGACAAACTGTTTACACATTGTTTTAAGTTTAGCTGCACAATGCGACTATGACGAAGTACACGTAAACCCTAAAAGGACGGTAGCGTTTGATGTTTGTGTTAAATCTTGTCTGGTCTACCTTAAATGGGATAATTTGTTTAGCTATTCTGGTGAAAGGTCAGGTGAGGTCAGGTGAGTTTATGATTGCCTTCATCATCTTCCGTAGTCCGTTAGCAGTTTTGACGTTTTAACTGACCTCCGATGAGATCGACCATGACCAAAATATATGCGTGTGTTACGGAGACACTGGTTATTAAAATATGACAAGTTTAGCTCATGATCGTAAGGATTGTGAAAGTAAACATATATTTGTCTATGATTTGACTAGTCTTGTCATTAGTGGTAATTGTGACTGATAAACGTAACTGACATTTATTTTCTAAGGTCCGAGATGAAGTATAGACTGCCTTCAATGATTGATAGTAATGCCTGTCGTGCTAAGATCACCCAGTTAAGGATTTTAAAATAATTAAATGTCGTAGTGAACATGAGGACCCGAACTCCCTTTCTATTTAATTATTAAATTCATATATACCGTATTAACCTTTATACAGCTAACTCCTCTTTACTTCATCCGAGACCTAAATTTTCGTTTCGTAATTTGAAATCGGGAATCCCAGAATTTCATAACAAATTTGTTTTAGTTATAGTTCCTGATAAAGCAGCTAATAATGTTATTATTGTTCGACGACTACATTACGGCAGTATTTCCGGAACTCGAGAGCACTACTTCGCATACTTCAATCTACCGAGGACGATATTGTTTCCACGCATAAAACTCGGTGCACCACTTTCAAGGTTTGGGTAGATGAAAAACAAAAAAAACTTCCAACTAAGTATAGTACTGGATTCCGATATTACGCAAACATATTTATAAAGACTGTTTTATTTTTTAATGCTAGTTCATGCACCACTTAAAACATCTCAAAACGTTTAACTTTTGGCTGAATGTCGTTAAAAATCACGTCAAACAATAGTGTTCTATAGCTTATGACAACTCTGTGAGTAATTATTTTGATCAGTTAAAATGTAGGAGACGTTCTTGATAAAATCTGCATTAACGGTCGAGTTTGAAGCCCACATTAAACAATATTGTGCTAAAACTTATGAAAATTCTGGGATTAATTTGTTTTGGTCTATTAAACATTCAGGAGACGTTCTTGCTAAAATTTGAAATAAACGTCAAGTTTCATCTATAAACATTATGACTTCTCAACACTATATACAATTTTACCACATAATCTTATCAAAGACAAGCGTATTGCTCTTATTCAAAAAACATTCGCTAGGGAAAATACTATATTTTTGGCCTGTAATAATATTATATCGTTTTCTACTAACGGCAGTTTCGACAAGCACAACTCTGTGGACATGCCAAGACGTTTGTGAAGCACTAATCTTCCTTTCAGATAATATTTTCGTCAGGTATGGAACGACCGTTTATAGACAAATTGTTGGTATCCCTATGGGTACGAACTGTACACCCCTTGTCGCAGATTTGTTTTTATATTGCTATGAAAGAAAGTTCATGTTGAGTCTTTTACCAGATACCCAGGCAGATGTTATTGAAGCCTTTAATAACACTTCTCGGTATCTGGATGATATATTGAACATTGACAACACTTTCTTTTCTACAATGGTTAATAATATATACCCTAAAGAACTTCAACTTAACAAAGCTACTATGTCTGATGCTAACGCATCTTTTCTCGATTTACATCTCTCCATTGAAAATGGTGAAGTAATCAGCAAAATATATGACAAGAGAGATGATTTTAATTTTGATATTGTTAATTATCCCCATTTAGATGGGGATGTTCCCCGAGCAACTTCTTATGGGGTCTACATGTCTCAACTTATTAGTTTTTCTAGAGCTTGTACTCGCGTTGAAGACTTTAATATTCGTAATCTTTGTATACCTAAAAAGCTACTCCATCAGGGCTACCGTTATGTTAACTTCGTAAAACCTTTGCAAAATGTTATTATCGTAACCGTGATCTTCTTTCCAAAAAGTAATTTAAGAACTCTTCTGCGACAAGGACTATCACAAACTGACTTCTATGGTGACGTGATTTACAAAAGAGGTTATGACCTTATCATTTTGCAACGCACTGCATGCTTGGTAGTGGACCAATTTACAGTACGCCACTATGCTTTCTTCTTTAATTGTGTTATGGCCGGACAGCCTGTAAACCCTATGATGACGTCTACCTAAAGCCCAAAAGGACGGTGACGTTTGATGTTTGTCTACAATCTTGTCTTGTCGTGCCCTCAATGGTTTGTTCTCTTGTTGCTCCGGCTTCTGCCAAGTCATTGAGTACCTTCTTTGTGGCTTTTTAGGCTATTGTTTTTTTATGTATTGATATATACACGAATATCTTTCTGTTTTACTTATATTGCCTATTAATGCTGCCTTGTTGGTTAGACAATAGTTCATGGCGAGGATTTCTTTATTTACACTGTCCCGTTTATTGGGATGACAGTAGGGTAAGTGTGGGGTTTGGTACACCCTAGAACCTGATTTAAACCCCCAAAGGCCTTGTTTGCAACTGGCCGTTCCAAGGCGGTATCCCTATTGTCAACCCTTGTGTGTTTGAGATGTCTTATTTGGCCTTTTATTCATTTTTATATGTAGTTACCCTTTGTTTCTGTGTGTGTTTTTTCGATTTTTAAATCTACTAACAAAGTAATATACTATGAAGATATAATAAGACAAGAAATCCGCGGATTCACATGTCTCGGGGGCGGGACTTAAAAATAAAAAATAAATGCTACTTTTCCTGTTCGATTTTGATATCTATATTTATGTATAGGTTTTTATGACTGTCCACACTTTATACAACCTTACCACCACAACCTTATCAAATACAAGCTTATTGTTTGTATTCAAAACATATTTGCTGGAGAAATCGTTTTATTTTATTCAGAACATCTCCTGAATTTTTAATTTACCCAAACAAATTAGTCCCAGCTCAACTTCAGTATAGTCACTTATATATATATATATTGTCCCGAGTCAGGTTATTGGCGTTGTGGTCCAGAAGGGACGACCATTTGTTATAAAAAACAAATGGTTCAAGTTAGGATTGATGGGGTCCGGGGACTACAGGATCATCGGGATCTACTACGGGATCATCGGTGATTCTACCCAGGTTCCAGCCCGTATGGGCACCTGGGGCCTTCTTCAAAGCTGGAAAGTCGCCATATGACCTCAGCTGTTGGTGCCGCTATAAAATCCAATTCACGGTTATTATAGGTGTAAATATATCATTTTACATTTAGTGCTATAGAGACGACATACAAATCCCGGTGTTAAAAACATGTAATTCATCTTGCTAGATATTTTTATTATAAAGAATTTAACATATCGTGATTTTCAGTCCCGGTATGATATGCTACTTCTATGGTTGTAAAATAGTGTAAAACAGCTTATTAATTGTATCACCGTTTTTGATTGCTTGCAGAGAACATTTTCTTCAACTAGACGTCTTTTACAAAGAGATATGTCACGAACAAATCGACCAGCAAGTTGCTTATGATGCTATAGCGTTCCTTTGTAAGTACACGATCTATAGTGTGTGTATATGTGTGTGTGTGTGTGTGTGTGGGGGGGGGGGGGGGGGTATTTTCCTGCATGAGGATGGCACCTAAACCGTATTGTGATGGGGTGGGGGGGGGGGGGGGTTTCCTGCATGAGCGTATTGTGGCGCATCCACCTTATTAAGGTCAACGTTAGAGAGCACTGTTCATGTCTCTATCACCATCGATGTTTACTGTGTTAAGTTTGAGAACTTCTGTCAGAGTGGGTCCAAAGTACTTTGCTTCCTGGGTTTCCTTCGTATAACCAGAGTCCTTTTTTCACGGGAGCGAGTCAGTACATTTCGCTAGTTTTGCGGTGTTGTATGCGTGTACAACCAGAGACAATGACGATTACATCGATACATTTGTAGATGTCATCTCTCTTCCGTTAACCTGTATGGATTTCAACCCAAGGAGAAGGCGCAGTAAGCGGTGACGTCCGTAGTAAGTAATGTATATCGCAAGTAATGATGACTCGGGTGTGATATAGCTACATGGCTCAAAACCCTAACCTTACATCAAGTATAATGACATATTTTGCACCTCAGAGTCTTTACGACATGATTCCGTTTCCACCCGTTTTACACTCTGGTCACTGGTCCGTTTGCAAAG
Organism: Cyrtodaria siliqua; assembly: GCA_037043455.1. Taxonomy (NCBI): domain Eukaryota; kingdom Metazoa; phylum Mollusca; class Bivalvia; order Adapedonta; family Hiatellidae; genus Cyrtodaria; species Cyrtodaria siliqua. Next base: position 74,658 of record JAWPHD010009810.1, on the reverse strand, counting down.
ATTGGTTCTGTAGCCAGTACCTACAATTACTATTCCCGCCAATGAGGGTTTTCCCTGTATTTCTTTAATACTAATAATGATTTCTAAGCTATATTGATGAGTATGTCGATCGATGGCATGCACTTCCGGTATTGCGGTTATGTTCATTGTGCGTAGTTGTTCTTCGGTATGTATAAAACACTGACTGTTCTAGAGTCAGCGCATCATCATCATTGAGTAACTTTTCTCAAATTATGGCAAACACCAAACAAAATTTTGTTTTGGATGACTTGAAAAACGGTCATTCGACAGTACTTTCAGTGTTTTCGGAAACTTCTCCAGTATTTTGGTGACATGTACATAAGTTTTGAATCGCGCGAAGGCTGGATTTTGTTTCGTCTTAATATGTAGTTTTTATTGTTCATAGTGAATTTATAGTCTTCTTCTTTGAAATTCTTAGTCTTCTGCCGACACTATGTTGTAACGTCTCTCCCAATCTAACCGATTCAGTTGTCTTCTTCTTTGAAATTCTTAGTCTTCTGCTGAGACTATGTTGTAACGTTTCTCCCAATCTAGCCGATTCAGTTGTCTTCTTCTTTGAAATTCTTAGTCTTCTGCTGACACTATGTTGTAACGTCTCTCCCAATCTAGCCGATTCAGTTGTCTCCTTCTTTGAAATGCTTAGTCTTCTGCTGACACTATGTTGTAACGTCTCTCCCATTCTAGCCGATTCAGTTGTCTTCTCCTTTGAAATTCTTAGTCTTCTGCTGACAATATGTTGTAACGTCTCTCCCATTCTAGCCGATTCAGTTATGGGGAGAACTGTAACTAATATTGTAATAACTTGTAATATAATATTGTGATGTTGAATTGATGTAGTGTAACATATCTGCAATAAAATATTATTAAACTAAGCCGATTCAGTGGGAGTATTTGATATCTTAAATTGGAATTGTTTTAACTGCATGGGCACGTTAACATTATTAAATCACCCTATATATCATTTTGTTGAAATGTTATCCAATCTCCTGCAATGTTGAATGACTCCCAATCCACAACTGGAGTTGAACATGCATAACAAATCACAAATTGTTTGATTGTTGAGGAAATTAAGTCTCGTTAATCGAATGAGTTGAAATCTGACAGAGATACGTAAAAGGTAATTATATTTAATGTCAAAATTCAATACTGTTTGTTTCAATCAGATTTGCTTTCCCCATCAATATGGTAAAACGTTATTGGATATTAACTGATGTATTATAGATAGCTTTACCAATGGAGTGTCATGATGACGGTGTTGCAAGATCTAGTAAAGAGAATAAGTGTCTTTTAAAGGGCTGACTGTAAATTACTTATACATAGATCTATATCATGATTGGCTGATTTAGCACCTTTAACTAATGTTATAATGCAACACTTTCAACAAACATCCGCCTCCGGTACCTTGGTGGAAAAATCAACGCCTTTTTTATAGTTAAGTTTTGTATTGCCATTCCTCCGTTACCTCGGGTGTACAAATCAACGGGTTTTTTTCAAGTTATGTTTTGTATTGCCATTCCTGCGGTACCTCGGGTGTAAAAATCAACGTTGTTTCTTTCTTAGTCATATTTTGTATTGGTATTCCTCCGTTATATCCAGTGTACATTTTTTTCATAGTTGTGTTTTGTATTGCCACTCCTCCGTTACCTCTGGTGTACACATCAACGTTTTTTTATAGTTATGTTTTGTAATTGCCATTCCTCCGTTGTCTCGGGTGTACAAATCAACGCTTTTTTCATAGTTATGTTTTGTAATTGCCATTCCTCCGTTACCTCGGGTGTACAAATCAACGCGTTTTTCATAGTTATTTATTGTATTGCTATTCCTTCGTAATTTCGGGTGTATAAATCAACGCTTTTTCATACTTATGTTTTTATTGCCATTCCTCAGTTACCTCGGGTTAACAAATCAACTTTATTTCGTAATTTATGTTTTGTAATTGCCATTCCTTCGTTACCCCGGGTGTACAAATCAACTTTTTTTTATAGTTATGTTTTGTATTGCCATTCTTCTGTTACCTCGGGTGTACAAATCAACGTGTTTTTCATAGTTATGTTTTGTAATTTTCATTCCTCCGTTACCTCGGGTGTACAAATCAACGCGTTTTTCATAGTTATGTTTTATATTGATATTCCTCCGTTATCTTCGGTGTAAAAATCAACGCCTTTTTCATAGTTATGTTTTGTAATTGCCATTCCTCCGTTATCTCGGGTGTACAAATCAACTTGTTTTTCATAGTTATGTTTTGTATTGCCATTCCTCCGTTACCCCGGGTGTACAAATCAACTTTTTTTTTCATAGCTGTGATTTGCAATTGCCATTCCTCCGTTACATCGGGTGTACAAATCAACGCCTTTTTCTCGTTACTGGTTGTATTGCAAAGCCACGTTGGTGTAATTAATTTAGTACACATAGCTACACGTATTCAAATGTTTTTTTCTTCTATGGTTTATAGATATCATGCTATAAAATTAATGAGAAGTCGAATATGTTTAAACCAGGTTTCTGATGCGACGGTGTTACATTTTAATTAATAATTTTAATAATATTTTACCGATTTTTAAAAGCCATATACCGATATACAAGTATGTGTATATGCATGCAATTTATTTGTTTAACAAATATTTTGTTATTCGGTGGTAAAAACATGTGCGAAGCCGACTTGTAAAATCCAGGAATAAACTCGACTCAATACAATTTTGAATCTGTTATTTATATAAACAGTAGGCAAATTGATATTGGTTGACATCTTCTTTTTAAAACAACAAATAAACATTCAAATGTTTCTTTTATTGTTTCAATGCATGTTTTTGGTTGACTGTGATCCTCGAATACTACATTACATGTTCGACTTTAGAACCATGTTAAATACACATAATCAGCCATTTTGCGCAAACTTATTAAGATGATTATAATTATAGAGATTATTTAACTGCTGGGATCGATTATAGGGAAATCCTTTACGAGATGGTAGACGTGTGGTTCTTTCCACGAACGAGCGTATGCGAGTGAGTGAAAAACAAAACACGTCTACCATCGTGTGAAGGATTTCCCTATAATCGAACACAGCAGTTAAATAATCTGTTTATTACATTTTAAAACAGTTTGTGCATGAGTTTAACCGATCTTTTTCGCTTTATTGAACGTTATCGGCGGCAGACGTCGACGTCAGCACCACTTTATTGACGTCATAACTCAGCGTCACAGTTAGTTATTTTTGTGTTTGGAGTTAGTTGATAATATTTAGCGATTATGAATATTCTTTCACTGAGAAATCGCAATCTTTCACCGATGAAAATGTAATACAAATAAGTGTATCTACATTATTTTTTTTAAAGAAAATGGAGCAACACAGCCAAACAAGCTCTATTATTGAGAGTTTTGAAAAACTTGGAAAAAGGTGAAAGAATTATCAAAATCGGACGATAAACAAAAATGTGACCATTTGAAGGGTGTTCTAAAACGGATATGGGAGTAGCCGCCATTCTGATAACTATGACGTCATAGTTCCAACTTATCATCTTGAGGGCTTGCGTGGCGCAGTCGGTAGCGCGGCGGATTTATAACCGGAGGCCCCGGGTTCAATCCTCCGTGGTGCCACTGAGTTCCGTCGGTGTGTTCTTGGGCAAGACACTTTCCCTTAGCCTCGTCCGTCGGATGGGGACGTAAACCGGGCGGTCCCGTGTATCGGTATATCCTCCGAGCACGTTAAAGAACCATAGGAATCTATTCGATAATAAGAGTAGGGCAGGTTCCCAGATTCCTATGTATCTTTCCCCTCTCCCTGTGGCGGCTCTAAATAATCTATGCTGTGTTGCTGATCCGTTAAACAACATTTAATTCAATTCCAAATTATCATTTATAGAATATTGATAAATATGATTTAAAACAAATATCAATCACTGCAAATGAATGCAAAATCATTTACTGCTCATATAAAGCAAAATTATCATTAAGTATAGATATTTTTCATACAGTCGTTGTCTTTCCCCATAAAACAGTAAATGTTCATATTTATAAATATTCCATATATGGTCATTTAGAACTGTGATGTCATAGCTCTCACAATGGCGGCTTCCATATTAGTTTCAACAGAACCGTCAAATGATCATATTTTCTTTGTTTACCCTCCGTTTTTGATAATTCTCTCGCCCTTATTCAATTTTTTAGAACTCTTAATAATAAAGATGGATTGGCTGTGTCGCTACATTCCCTTTAAACATGAACGGATTGTTGAAAAATGGTAAATTCAGAAAAAATAATGGCGTTCGCCTAATGAAAAAAGCGAGTTATATTTATAAACCAGCGAAGTAGATTATTTATAACAGAATAACCATAAAAGAAAACTTAGGCTGTGTACCCTATGATGATGCCTACCTAAAGCCCATTGGGACGGTGGCGTTTGATATTTGTCTATGATCTTTCTTGTCGTGTCCTTAATGGTTTATTCTCTTGTTGCTCTGGCTTCTGCCAAGTCATTGAGTACCTTCATTGTGGCTTTCCAGGCTATTGTTTTTTGTTTTTTTTGTATTATATTCACACGAGCATATTTGTGTTTTACTTATATTGCCTATTGATGCTGCCTTGTTGGTTAGAGATAAGATGATGGCGGGGATTTCTTTATTTAAACTGTCCCGTTTTAATGGGATGGCAAAAGGGTAAGTGTGAGGTTTGGTGCACCCTAGAACCGCTTTAAACCCCCAGTGGCCTACTTTGCCACTGACCGTTCCAAGGCGGTAGCCCTATTGCCCACCCTTTTGTGTTTGTGATGTCGTTGGCTTTTATTGTTACTTTTGCCTTCTTGTTTGTATGTTTGCATGTTTGTTTCTGTGTTTTGTGGTTGACTGTCGTCCTTGAATGCTACTTTCCCTGTCCGATCTTTTTATATTTCTTTAGTTGTCAAAAAAAGAAAGTGTATACCCTTTTTATCGGTATATGACTTTTAAAAATCGGTAAAATATTATTACAATACTATTTAAATGTAACACCATCGGTCGTTTTCTGTAGAGTTATTACGCATTAATCTCTTGATAAATATCGATAAGTTTCAACCATGTTTGGGAATAATACGTTGTTTCATAACCCTTTATAACAACGCTGGTTTAAACGAAACGTATAGAATTACTGCTACTTTCTGAACGCGGACATTTGCAGTAGCTAGTATGGGTGTATAGGTGGGCACGTTCCAAATTTCACATATTTTAAATAGTTTTGTGTGGAAGTGAAGTGGCACTGGTTGTTTTAAGAGAATAATGTCGAACAAATATTAATATGCCTACTAGTTGTATAAATTAACAAATATATTGCGTCGAGTTTATTCATGGATTCTACAAGTCTGCTTTGAACACATTTTGCATTGATAAAACTGTTAAAATTACTTTGGAATACCACTAAAAGTGAATGTACATTGGACATATACTCTTTCAATGTTTAACTACAGTAAAGTAATTATCGTTTTTCAGGTTATAAGATATTTTTCCCTGGAAATATGCTTTTTAGCTTTACCGGCTTATGGGATGCCGAGTTGTTTGTCGTCCGTCCGTCGTCCATCGTTAACTTTTGTATAGTTAAGACGAAAGGGTCTCATTTTTTATCCGATCTTAACCAAACTTGACCAGATTGTTAATATCAGTGAAAGCTCGGACAAGGTTGAAAACCAACCAGATCAAAGCAGTAACAGCTGAGTAATGGCCCTATTTTATTCTAAAATGCTATCGTTTGCCTCCTTAAGACGATAGGGCATTCATTATGATCCGATTTTTACCAGATTGTTAATATCAATGAAAGTCGGACAAGTTCGAAAACCAGCCAGATCGGACTAGAAACGGCGGAGTTATGGCCCTTGATTCGTTTATTCGTTTAGACGATAGGGCCTTCATTTGTCAGATTTCAATGAAACGTTGCAGGGATAATCAGTACCAAGCCTAGTTGTACATATCGTCAACGTGTTCCAGTGAATGAGTTTTTAGAGTTATGGCCATTTAAAGGTTTTAATACACAAAATTTGTCTGGACTAGTTCTCCTGAATCCCTGGCCAGATTTAAACAAAACATTTTAGGGATGATCAGTTCCAGATCTAGTTGTTTGGCAGAGTTATGGCCTTTTAAAGACTTTGTCTGGACTAGTTCTCCTGAACCCCTTGCCGAATTTCAACGAAACCTTGTAGGGATGATCAGTACCAATCCTAGTTGTGCATATCATCATCGTGTTCCGGTTGACAGATTTTTGTTGGCGGAGTTATGACCATTTAAAGGGTTTTGATACACAAACTGTTTTCTGGGTTAGTTTTCCGGAACCCCTGGCCTGATTTCAACGAAACTTGACAAAAATTGATCAGTTGTGCATGTCATTGCCGTATTTTCGGTATGTAATTGAAGAATGATTTTCGGCAGAGTTATCAGCCCTTTAAAAGTTTTAACACACACACTTTGTCCAGACTAGTCTCTTCTGAACTCCTGAAAGGATATCAACGAATCTGGGCGGAGATGATGAGTATCAAGCCTAGTTGCGTCTGTCGTTGAATGATATTGGCACATTTATGGCACTTTTAAGATTTTAATACACAAGCATTGTCCCGACTAATTATCACTGATCCCCTGGCCGGATTTCAGCGAATCTTAGCAAGAATGATCAGTACCAAGCCTAGTTTCACATTATATTGCCGTGATTCAGTTAAATGATTTTTAGCAGAGTTATGGCCCCTTAATACACTAACGTTGTACAGACTAGTTCTCCTGAACCTCTGGCCGGATTTTAACGAAACTTTGGAGAGATGATCAGTACCAAGCCTAGCTGAGTATATCATCGCCATGTTCCGGGTGAATGGTTGTTGGCAGAGTTATGGCAATTTAAAGGTTTTAATACACACACTTTTGACTAGTTTGCCGGATTTTAGAGAAACTTTGCAGGAATTGTCAGTACCAAGCCTAGATATGCTTGTCCTCATCGTGTTCCGGTTGACAGATTTTTGACGGAGTTATGGCCCTTTAAATGTTTTTGATACACAAACATTTTCCGGGTTAGTTTTTCTGAACCCTTGGTCTGATTTCAACGAAACTTGAAAAGGATGATCAGTATCTAGTTGTGCATATCATTGCCGTATTCAGGTTGAACGATTTTTGGCAGAGTGATGGCCCTTTAAAGATTTTAATACACAAACTTTGTCCAGACTAGTCTCTTCTGAACTCCTGACCGGATTTCAACGAGTTTTGGCAGGGATGATCAGTACCAAGCCTAGATGTGTATATCATCGCCATGTTCCGGTTGAATACTTTTGGCAGAGTTATGGTCCGTTATACATAAGCTTTATCTTTAGACAGTAGAGCGTCCTCTTGCCCTCTTGGGCCTTTTGTTTAAGAGTATCTATTTGATCGTTGAATATTTGATCGGTTATGTTTTCACGGGTTTCAATTGGATGATTTATAGAAATTATGTATTTTCAGGTGACATAGGAGGTTCCCTTGGCTTATTTATCGGCGCTAGTGTAATGACAGTATTTGAAGTTTTGGATTTCGCAATAAACCAAACTGCCTTATATATTCTGCGTGATAGAAACAGAAAGAAGAAGAAACGGAAGAAACACCGAACTTCTCCTTGTTAAACATGTTTAATACGACAATGTATGGGTGCCCCTAACCGTTTCAAACAACACTCATTAAACTACAACACAGTAACTGTATTCATTATATATGGTAAACAGTAGTGGTAGATATTGCCATTGTGTAACGTATAATGATTGCTTAGACATACATGTTATTACCAGAATGATTTGTTTTAATGGGGTCGATTTCTTCATGCGGTCATATGCTATTCAAGGTTATCATTTGAATTGGGTTTTCTTGCATACCGGACAAGGATATCCGCCATTTTACGGGAGCTAGATATTTCCATCTCACCCTAGGGTCGAGATAACATTCACGCGCGTCAACATCCGGTAGGCAGGAAAACATGCAAAACGTTAATAGCTGGCGGCGTCGATGCACAACATTTCTCTGACATGCAAGACAAAGAATCTATCATGTGTTTTCGGTTCAGATAGAGAATTCCAACCCTCGGTATAAGTGTTTTAATCGGAACCTCGGCAGAACATCGGTTCCGATAAAAACACGTATACTTCGGGTTGGAATTCCCTATCTTCACCGGATACCCATGTAAGATTCTTATAATCTAACATGGTTTATTAAAATACTCAATGCTGTCTGGTTATTGAGGAGGTCTTAAACATCCTTTCTAATCTGGTTTATTAAATACTCAATGCTGACTGGTTATAGAGGAGGTTTTAAAAAGTATCCATTACCTCTGACATCAGGTACGTTAACCGTTAAGACGTCATTTTAAACTCCAGAATACTCTTTAACCGTTGGGACGTAATTTTAAACGTCAGATGCAAAACGACAATGCAGTGGAATGCGTTATTTTTAGCATTACTACGTCGTTCCAACAAAACATTTAATAGGATAAAGCTGCATACGTTTCTCGTTTGATGTTGAGAGATGGGCATAACAAGACGACAAAACGACGGATTTCACGCGCCAAGATGACGTTTGAAAGGCGCCAAGACGACAAATAAATGTGGCCCGTTGTCGTCTTTTCGCGTGGCGACTTGTCGTCCTGGCGCTTTATTTGTGTCGTTCTGTCGTCTTGTCGCTTTGTCACCCACCAGAACGACAAAATGAAAAGACGACAAAAGGCTGAAGTGAAAATAGATATAGATATAAAAATCATTCAGGAAAAGCAGCATTCAAGGACGACAGTCAACCACAAACACAAACAGAAACAAAGAACTGATGTAAAGATGAATAAAAATGCCAAATAAGACTTCACAAACACAAAAGGGTTGACAATAGGACTACCGCCTTGGAACATCAGTGGCAAAAAAGGCCGTTGGGGTTTAAGCCTGGTTCTAGGGGTGCACCGTAACCTCACACTTACCCTACTGACAACACAATAAAACGGGACAGTGTAAATAAAACAAAAACCCGCCATGAACTATTCTCTAACTAACAAGACATCATTAATAGGCAATATAAGTAAAACGCAAAGATGCTCGGGTATATATAAATACAAAAACAACAATAGCATAGAAAGCCACAAAGAATGTACTCAATGACTTGGAAGAAGCCAGAGCAACAAGAGAATAAACCATTGAGGGCACGACAAGACAAGACTGCAGACAAACATCAAACGTCACCGTCCTTTTGGGCTTTATGTAGACGTCATCAAAGGGTTCACAGCCTGTCCGGTCATTGCACAATTAAAGAGGAAAGCATAGTGGCGAACTGTAAATGGGTTCACCACCAAGCATGCAGTGCGTTGCAAAATTATAGGGTCATAACCCCTTTTGATAAACTTGTTAACAAGTTTAACAAAGATAGTATGAAAGTGATCAAGACCAAGAATCTTACGAAGTTTGTAAATCACGTCACCGTAGAAGTCAGCTTGTGATAGTCCTTGTTGCAGAAGAGTTCTTAAATTATTTTTATATTTGGAAAGAAGATCAGGGTTACGATAATGAAATTTTGCTAAGATTTTACGAAGTTTATGGTAACGGTAACCCTGATTGAGTAACTTTTCTAGTACGGAAAATCAGTAATGGATGTAGATACATGAACGTGACGTAATAGTTGGCCATTACATAAGTAGCTCCATTAACGTCTGTATATTTTTGGTAATAATAAATTGACTGTGGAGTTCCGGTTTATTTCCGGGCACATGCGCAGCAGGGTATGTATTACGGTTTAACGAACACCATTTTGCTTTGATGACATAGACGGATCCTGGTGTACAGTAGGGCGACGGTATACGTTACATTGGACATTTCAAGCCATTGTAATAATTGTAAAATCGTGGGCGAAAATACATTTGGACGAAGGTAAGTACCGTAGATAAGTTTTGGTAGGTAATATGGCATATGATGGTTTTGGTGGAGAAGTAGGTCATGTTTCACGGGGCTGTCCGCAAGTTCATGAATGTGTGGCTATGGCTGTGGCCAGTGTTGAGAACTTGTCGCACGCCATTACGGGGCTTATGTGATAGGGTTAATGTGGAGTGTCTGTATGTATTTATAAGAATATGTTGAGTGTGAAGAAGTTGGCCTATGTGGGGCATGTGTGTTATTGTTTTTTACGGTTGTTATTGTTTGCGCATGCGCATAAGTTACGATCAAGCTGTCACTCACTTTGCGACAGCCATCTTGAAAATTGTATGTATGTTGTTGTTGAATGGGGGTAGTTTTAGTTCAAGCAGGAAGTGTTGGAGAAGACTTCATTTGAAAGGACAGGTGGGTAGATGTAACATTCATGTAGTGTGCAGGTGACGTAACTATGAATCGTGAAGTGGAAGCAGAATAGCTGTCGTTGTTTTATTTCGAGGAAGACTTTTGGCGGGAAAGTTTCTTGTTCATTCGTTTGCTCGCATAGATGGCTCGAAATACCTTTCAAGAGCATTACTACGTCTTGCACAATAAGTGAAGAAACAATGTTTTTATGAAAGCTGAAGTTAAACAGATTTCCGCACGCCACAGACCTTGATGGGTGGTCCTCGTGAGAGGCTGCTGTCAGTGTCTTCCCAGCCATGTCGAAATTGATTGTTTGTTTTGGTATGGTAGTTGTAGTTTGAGGTGGAGACGGACCACCAGTTTTCCTGGGTAGAACCAGTACTGTACACCTGCTGATGCTTATGGATGAAAAGGCAAAGTAAATGGTTGATGCGCATTTTGGAAAGTCAACCTGGTGATGTTGAAATGTCATTGACCAAAAGTGACACAGAGACCGATCACAGAGCAAACACATCAAAGCATTGAATCGGTAGTTGCTCATAACTCCGAAAGTCGTGTCTCCGCGATAGTATAGAACGATAGAGAGAGAAATAGATTGTCTTAAAGGGTTCGCTGTCTGAAATACCACTTGTAAATGTGAGAAGGCCATGTAAACGCTTGTTGTTCGCAACAGTGTGAGGAACGTCGTGACAGTACAACAAAGGCAAACATTGCATGCGCCGCAACGTTTTGTTTCTCTAAGTAGTTGCAGGGAGAATGTGTCGTTATAGGGAGGAGAAACGGGTTCATAAACGCTCTAGTTTATCGATTTATGTTGTCGCTCTAGAACGCCGCCATTTACTATTTTATCGATACAGGTAAATCAATCGTAAGCGCGTTACATTTGAAAAGTTAAAATTTCAGCCAACATCTCAAATTAGGCAGTTTTTACAGCCCCTTTTTACGGCTTTCTGTTATAATCATCATCACGAAATTACATTCTTGACAAAGATAAATATGTCTACTATTCACTTTTTGTTATTATTAATGCCTAATATAACCCATACTTCGTATCTCGTTTGCAATAGCTCCACACCATTTTTACTTCTATAAAATTAAAAATTTAGCTGATATCTCAAAAGGCACATTTTCATCACCCCTTTTAAGGCTTTGTCTTATAATCACCACCATGAAATTACCTTCTTGACAAAGATAAATATGTCTACTATTCACTTTTTGTTATTATTAATGCCTAAATAACCCGTAGTCTCGTATCTCGTTTACAATAGCTATACACTGTCACCATTTTTTATTTGGCGCAGAGTGGCGCCATCTTTGTTACACGGAACCGTCTGGTAAAATGTGCTTTTAAACATGCAAACAAATACACGCTCTGTATCAGAGGACACAATGTGAATAAATAATACTTATGTTAACATTTAGCACCTTTATTTAGTTTGTAAGTGTAATGATTTATAAGAATTTGCTGTTTTTCACACACTCGCGAAACAACCGGAAGAAGTCATTTTCACGGAGTAGTGAAACACATGCGCGACAACATAAATCGGCAAAACGAGCCCGTTTCTCCTCCCTATAACGTACTCCCTGGTAGTTGTGCACGACATCGTACGTGTGTTTTTTGTATTCATGTGTAAATATGCGTTTCAAGGGCAATTTGATTGTATGTCCTGTCTTATAGACGCCTCCTTATATAATAAAAGCCTGTAAATTTAAAGGCGTCTTCTGTACAGGCCTGTTCCCAACTGTAAAGTTGACTATTTCCACCTAAATATAGCAGGAATGTGTCCAAATCAGAAGGCAAATTTTGTCTGAAAATGTGAACAAAAGGAGAAAATATGCAATGTTTGTCTGTTGTGGGTCTGGGAAGTTATAATTATAATTAAGGTATATAATGTATGGAAATTTGTCAAATTGTACATTTAAGAGAAAGTGCATTCTTTTCTACCAAAATGGGCAGGCCTGGGCCTCTTCCAAGTTTGGTGCAAAGAAGCCCTGGAGTGAGATGTGTGCTACAGAAAATAATATGTGACCTCGTGTGTTTCAAAGATATTGTGTTGTCTTGTGTTTGCAGTGTTCTGGTTGAGTAGGCAGCTGGTAGACGATTGAGGAGTTTGCAGCCTATATGCATTGTGGTGCCCTTCGGTTTGTATTCAGGGATGTGCTGATGGTATTCGCTATGTACCTTATATGTTCTCGTGCATTGTAAATATAATACATGTCGTGGGTAAAGCGCCATGACGCAGATGGCATATATGGAACGTCTTACAACTGGGTTGTTCAACTGGCATGACCCAGATGGGAAAGGCACAGCATGTCAGGTGTTAAAATTGTAAGCGAGAAGTGTTTGTGGTCAAAAGTTAAGTGCAACAGTTCAGTTTTGTTGAGGGTTGTGAGAATATGGCAGTTTAGTAGCGAAGTAGTTAACGATTTGTGGGAATGCTCACAATTTCAAGAATATGTGCAATGGTTGTATTGAGAAACTCACGCATGGTACTTCCATTTCAGGGAGAGTAGATTATTCAGAGGATAGATGGGTAGATATATATTCATTTATGGTGCAGGTTATGTATAACTCATTAACTGTGACGCGTTTCATGAATAGTTATCGGGTGTCATTGTGAGAATGGCTGTGGAAGGCTTATAGTTATAGCGGATAATTTTGTTTTATATCATTTGTTAGCTCACAGATACATGGTTCGAAACTGCTTGCAATATTGTTATTGTTCTTGCAAGTTGCCATGTGCAAATAGGCAATTAAAGGGTAATTCCATTCGCTTGCTGTTGTGGGGTATTGCATGTTGGATGATGTTGTCGCTGATAAATTGTGGTCTTTTGTATGTGGGAATGAACAATATGTGACATGTACAAAACAAGACGGTTTTACATGCGCTAACCTGGAGGGGTGGGAATACAATTTGGTACGAAAAGCGATGGACTGACTTGTATGATACTGGAAATATTGCCCGATCTCGTGTATGTATATCTTCCTTGCATTTGTGGAGAATTATACAATACTGTGTTTCCTTGTCTTTGCAGTGATCTGCTTCAGGTGGCAGGGGCTAGGCGATTGTGGGTTTTGCAGGCTGTTTGCAATGCGGCGCCCTTCGCTTTATAATAAGGTAAGTCCTGATGGTAGTCGATGTGTACCTTACACTTCTCAAAACTGCTAACTACACCGCTACGTTTTGGGTTATATATATCGATGGGTTGAATGTTTTTCAATAAAATAAAAAGGAAATACCAATTCAATCATTTTTACATCATTTCATTTTATTTTTTTCATGGGCAATGCTAGAACTAAACCACAATAAGCAATTACAAACGACCCATGTAAACACTAAAGTCACACTTTTCATTTCTTGTTCATAAAAGTGTGACTTTAGTGTTTACATGGGTCGTTTGTAATTGCTTATTGTGGTTTAGTTCTAGCATTGCCCATGAAAAAAATAAAATGAAATGATGTAAAAATGATTGAATTGGTATTTCCTTTTTATTTTATTGAAAAACATTCAACCCATCGATATATATAACCCAAAACGTGAGCGGTGTAGTTAGCAGTTTTGAGAAGTGTATATGTTATAGTGCAATGCATGTGTGATAGTGTCTTGGGTAAGCCGCCATGTGAGAAAGTGAGTGCACCATTACAGCTTTTGTGGTGTTTTGAAAATACGGCATGTAAGTCGAAAAGTAGCTTGTGCTTTACGAGACTGGTCGCAATTTGACGAATCTGCAAAGGCAGCATGCAGTACTGCACATGTATGGTGCTTTCATATCACGAACAATTGATATGAGGGGATAGGTGGCAGGGCCTGTCATGGGTATTCTTTTCTTGTGCAAGTACTAGCAAAATGAGAGGAGAAGAAGCCACATGTGAGAAATGAGAGCCAAAGTCTGAAAGTTAGAGTCTTTTTTCACCATAGAACAAATTATTTTGAAAAGAAGCGGCATATATGCATTGATACATTTTGGTCTGGCAGGCACATTTTGGCAAATGTAGGAGGTGTCGTCGAGCAAAAACCTGAATTGAGCGGACGTTTACAAGCTATGTCTGGTGTTACAGTATGTGCAATGTCTTACATCGGCACAAAAGTTATATAGGAAACGTACGGCGAGGGGAATCATATCAAATAAGGCCATTCCTCTGATCTCATATTTTATTTTAATAGTATATATATCTAGCAATAGGAAGTAATCACTTTCGATTTCTTAACTTTTCAACACCCAACAAAGTTTCCTGACTCATTAACAAACATCAACCATAGTTTCCTTTGTCGTTGTTAGATTGTACGTCTTGATGGATTTTGATGAAACTTAATCACCTTGATATTTGAAACATAATCCATTAAATTACTACAAATGCACATGTGCATCCTTCAAGTCTCCTTTGTTTATTTCAGTTTGATCGGTAAACGGTCCGAAGTTGTACATGTGGAAGGTGCCATACAGACCTGAGTGGAAACAACCCCTCCAAACAAAATGTAAGATATCACAAATGCATAGGTTCATTGATCATGTTGTTCATGTTCGCATTGCATATATGCTCACACAACACCTGGCCTGCTTTCACTACTGTCAGTAGAAGAAAGGACTTTGTGTGCCAGGAATTCAGAGTTCGGATTGCATATGTGCTCACACAACACCAAGCCTGCTTTCACTACTGTCAGTAGAAGAAAGGACTTTGTGTGCCTGGAATTCAGAGTTCGGATTGCATATGTGCTCACACAACACCAAGCCTGCTTCACTTCTGTCAGTAGAAGAAAGGAATTTGTGTGCCAGGAATGTACGTCTGGCAGCATTCCACGTAATTTCGCACGAATGTTGAATCGCATAATCGGTTTGATTCCACCGTAAACTTGGTCGCCAGTGGCCACCTTTGTTTACATAGACTTTGTATAGTAACAATTCGTAGCGACTATCCATCTGAAACAACTTCAAAGAATTGCATAAAACTTCATAGGAATATGCTCTTGCTGTCTACTTCATCTTAGCGAAAATTTCGTCGTTCGCTGCAACTTTAAGGTAGCCGCCAGACTAAAAACAGCTCGTTTAAAAACATGTTTGTAGCAATGCCGTCTTGAAAGCTAAAACTGATAGTGATGTCCGACTTTTTCTAAAATGATCTACATGACATGATGATGATCTTTGTCAACGACGTTAAGACTAAACATTACACATGTGTACGCAGAGTTTGTAAGTAAAAATTGTATCGCCCACTCCTTTGAAACTACTTCACTGACTCTTATGGGACTTCACAGGAATGCTGTTATAGCTATGGAAACCGATTAGCACAGCTTCAAGCCCATTGTGCTCATGTTCTATTTCTTTTTTGTTTAACACAAAACTTTCAAAGCAGACCTACACATAGGAAGAATATTTCCTTCACTACGACATTGGCAATGCAAACATACAAATTGTTAAAGGGCAACATGTGTATCAATAAAGAGCAGGAAAATGACAACTGAAGACAAAAACCATAGAAATAGACCAATATATACATTGTTGAAGGCACGGCCAATGACAGTGTATGCAGACTACTCTTTGCCTTATTACACCCAGTTAAAACTTATCTGCAATGCCCATTAACATGAAGACCGATAAGTACATACCCCATTGATGAAAAAGCATTCCAGTCGGTCAGTTTCAAAGTGCAATGTTTATAACGATGACATTTTTTACAATTTCACAAGACAATCCAACAGATGCCCCGTAACTTTCTGCCTCAAATTCCCTCAATAACGTGTCTTTAACGAGACATATGTGAACCTCGCTTTTTATACCTTCCTAACCAAAACCCCCATTAAACCTCGCTTAGGGGGGTATGCTTATTTCACCTTGTCTGCTCCCTAAAAAACTGTCTCCGTAAGCAAATCCCATAACACTTCATGGGTGGGATGGCTGTGCTGAAATGCTGACTCCTAATGATGTTGAGGTAAATAGTTTGCAGGTCACTTTGAGCGCATACGAAAAACGTGTCCAAAACATATCTATCCACCTCAAGCAAATTTCATAAATCTTCTCTCCACCTGAAACAAAATTCATAAAACATAACGTGACTGCCTGTGGGGAGACGATGACCCCTATGCATTTCGAGTATAGCACTTTCAAACTAAGTCACCAGCACCTGGTAATACATACATGTTCGCTTGATAAATGCTTCCCCCTGGAGCCAATGTCATGGAACTTCACTGGTCTACTACCTGTACTGACAGAATGACCCCTATTGCAGTCAACGTCAACATTCAAAGTTTGCGTTCTGAGGACCCAATAATGACAACCCTCCCTGCCCCATAACTCCACTAAAACAAATTGCATGCATCTCTGTGGGTAGACGGCCTGTGACGAGGTGATTAACCCTATTGATAGTGAGGTCACATGCAATGGGACATAATCCTGACTATATGTCAAAAGTCAAGGTCACACTTGCAGGCCTAAAGTAAATACGCATAAAAAAAATCATGTCTTACCCATAACTTAACATTTCGATGGGCAAAAAGTATAACTTCACACAATTGCTCTTCACATTCTGGTGGTGTTGCGACCAAGTATATTGTCTGTGTCCGAAAGGTCAAGGTCTCCGTTGGAAGTCAAAGGTCAAAAAGTCGGCAAAATATCTGTGTTTCAGCTATTGCAAACTCCTGAAGGAGTCCTGCCAATCTTCACACAAACTTTCATCCCATTCAGGAAGCACATCATGTGAAAGAATAATGTCAGTGCCAGAAAGGTCAATGTCACAAAACCATCAACGGTCAAACTACTGTCATGAAATATAAATTAACGTCTCAGATATTACTTGCAAGGTAATGAAGGGAGACGCGTAAAACTTCTACTAAGTGGAAACAATGCGTCGAACTTAACACAAATGTTCAGCACAATGACAACGTCCCTCATGTGCAAAAAACATACGAATTCCTTCAAGGTCTGGGTCTCAGTTACCATATGGTTTACAGTCCGGTGCATCCATGTGCTATGCACATATTTTGTCTTTATACATTACTATTTCCTACAACCCCTAACAGATATCACTGCAATAACACTGTGACTTTGCGCCTTAATATTTGCATACCATTTAACAAGTGCTATGGCAGACCTGCCTACGTTGTTCCAGTTATGCCCAGTGGCCCAGATAACATTTGGACCTATTGGGTATTTCAGTCATGAAATGAAAATTGAGTGAATGTCAAATATTCAAAAATAATACGGTGGTTTGTGCATCAAATGTAAAACAAGCAAGGTAACTTGCCTGTGTTTATGTGAGCTTTATTGACTTGTTATTCATGGCAGTGGTTTGTCAGCGACATTATAATCATCTGCACAACACAAACGCTTTCAAAAGTAAACAAGGAAGCGCCCACACAATAGTATAGGCTGATATAGCGTACATATTCAACTATATAGCATTCTCTTTTACTGCTCCACTTTATCGATAATTATGTGATGTCTCATTCAAGATAAACACCGGAAGTAAAATCTGATTTTTGTAAATATTGCAATACGCACGAAATCAATCCATCAATGATTTGAACACTTTGACTGTGGATACACTGAAAAAGTACAATGTTTGAGTGAAAAGGAAATTGCATGCGTATCTGGTACGCATGTCAGGGAAATTAAGGGGGTATTTGTCAATTTTAATTGAGTGGAATACACAGATACACTGCTTATCTGGGGCACTGATGTTGGCCATTACATAAGTAGCTCCATTAACGTCTGTATATTTTTGGTAAATATAAATTGACTGTTGAGTTCCGGTTTACGTACGCTTTAATAACGAACGCCATTTTGCGACGGATCCTGGTGTACAGTAGGTCGACGTTATACGTTACATTGGACATTTCAAGCCATTGTAATCATTGCAAAATCGTGGGCGAGAATATTTTTGGGCGAAAGGTAAGTACCGTAGATAAGTTTTGGTAGGTAATATGGCATATTATTGTTGTGGTGGAGAAGTAGGTCATGCTTCACGGCCACGGGGCTGTCCACAAGTTCATGAATGTGTGGCAATGGCTGTGGGCAGTGTTGAGAACTTGTCACACACCATTACGGGGCTTATTTGAAAGGGATGTTGTGGAGTGTCTATATGGATTTATAAGATTATGTTGAGTAAGAAAAAGTTGGCCTATGTGGGGCAAGAGTTTGTTATTGTTTTTATGGTTGTTATTGTTTGCGCATGCGCATAAGTTAGGGTGACTCTGTCGCTCACTTTGTCACAGCCATCTTGAATATTTTTTTTTTTTTGATGTTAGTTTTAGTTAGGAAGTGTTGGTGAAGAGTTCATTTGAAAGGACAGGTGGGTAGATGCAACATTCATTTAGTGTGCAGGTGACGTAACTATGATTCGTTAACTGAATAGCTGTCGTTTTGTTTTTTCGAGGAAGACTTTTGGCTTTTCTTGTTCATTCGTTTGCTCGCATAGATGGTTCAAAATACCTTTCAAGAGCATTACTATGTCTTGCACAATAAGTAAAGAAATTATGTTTTTGTGAAAGCTGAAGTTAAACAGATTTCCGCACGCGACAGACCTTGATGGGTGGTTTTCCTCGTGAGAGACTGCGGTCAATCTCTTCCCAGCCATGTCGAAATTGATTGTTTGTTTTGGAATGGTAGTTTACGTCATTGTCAACACATGTAAGATTATATCTGATGGTCGATTTATTTTTTGGTGGAGACAGACCACCAGTTTTCCCGGGTAGAACCAGTTCTGTACACCTCCCGATGCTTATGGATGAAAAGGCAAAGTAAATGGTTGCTGCGCATTTTGGAAAGTCAACCTGGTAACGTTGAAATGTCAATGACCAAAAGTGACACAGAGACAGATCACAGAGCAAACACATCGAAGCATTGAACGGTAGTTGCTCATAACTGCGATAATGTTGTCTCCGCGATAGTATAGAATGATAGAGAGAGAAATAGATTGTCTTAAAGGGTTTGCTGTCTTAAATACCACTTGAGCTGTAAAATCAGGTTCTTCGTGCGCTTTAAAATGTGAGCATGGCCATGTAAACGCATGTTCGCAACAGGGTGAGAAAGGTCTCGAAAAGCCATGGATTGACGTGTATGATACTGGAAATATTATCTGATCTCGTGTATGTTTATCACTGGAAATATTGTCTGATCTCGTGTATGTTTATCTTCTTTGCCTGTTTGCATTTTGGCGCCCTTTGCTTTCTATTAAGGTATGTCCTGATGGTAGTCGCTGTGTACCTTATATGTTATAGTGCATTGCATGTGTGATAGTGTCATGGGTAAACCGGCATGACCGAGATGGCATATTGAACGTCTTACAGCTGCGTTGTTGAAGTGGCATGACCCAGATGGCATATTGAACGGTTTGCAGCTTTGTTGGTTGAACTGGTATGACCCAGATGGGAAAGGCACAGGATGTCTAATGTTAAAACGATGGTTCGAAACTGCTTTCAAGAGCATTACCGATGTTGCTTGTTGTCATGGACAAATCAGGGGTAATTCCATTGCACGTCCTGCCATAAAGGTTGACTGACGTGTGTGATACAGGACATTTTATGTCGTGTATGTGTCTTTTCTTTGTGTATGTGGAGAAATCATTTTTTATAACATCTCGTGTTTCCTTATCTTTGCAGAGTTTAACATCTATTGCCAGGCTGATAGAAAATTGGGGATATTGCAACGCTGTCTGCGTTCTGGCGTCCTTGGCTTCGTAGTCAGGTATGTGCTGAAGGTCTTAGTTATATATCGTATATGTGGACGTGCATTGCATGTGTGATATTTATGTGTATAAACTGGCATGACCCAGATTGGAAAGGGGCATCAGTTGAAGACATGTTGCCTCATGCATATCACTAGGTAGGTATACACTATAGGATCTACTGAAGAACAAGTGGCTGGTCTGTGTTATGCCAAAAAAACAAACCATACTGTGTTTCCGGTGGCCCGACCGACCCTATTTTTAAGGGGCCAACCCTAAAACTTTCAATGAAAAAAAAAAATTGCTCTGAACAATGATTTATTGCAATATATCGAGGTAAACTTACAATACAGAGGAACTTTCAGTTGTATCATCAACTTGTTTGGGGTTTATGAGATAAATACATGTAGCATCTCAAAATATCTTGCTCGAAAAACAAACTTATATATAAATTTCCTACCTACTGACCCTAATTTTTTAAAGCATGCAATAGGAAACACACCTATTTTTTTCCCCCCTTAACAGCCTACATGGTGGTGGAACATGTTCTTACAAGCTTAAATGAACAAAAGACCATATGTATGGACAAAGGTTAGCTGTTTTTTTTTTAAATGATCACCATGACGTGTTGTTGAGCCATGTCGAAAACTAATTTGATTCCACATCAAACATGCCCGCCAGACATGGAGTGATATAATAAGGACTTGTATAAAAATTTGTTGCGCCTACTCTGAAACTACTTGGTGGACCTTCATGACACTGCAGAGGGATGTTGCTCTTGCAGCCCAGTTGAACCTGGCAAATCTTCAGGCTGGGCAAAAAATGCAAGACGGCCGGCACTGTTAAAAGTAAGCTTAAAACAAAACAAATTTGTAGCGACAACTTCCTAAAAAGTATAACTGATATTGATATGGGACTTTCTGTAACATGATGTACATCATATGATGTTGGTCATTGTCAGAAATCATTTTGATGAAACATGACTCGGAGCAGCCTTGTCTGTTTACACAGTTAACTATTTAAAAATTGTAACGACCACTACTGTGAAAGAACTTGACAGATTGTCATGAAGCTTCACAGAAATGTTGCTGATGATGTGTAGTTGTTTCTAGCAAAATTTCAGGTCGGACTGAAAATAAAAACGGCGGCCACGGTTAGAAATGGATTTTTAGATGAAACTTGCTGACAAAATAATTAGCCGTCAATCAAACTCACAGAAGTTCGCAGTTTTGCTTATTGCCGACGACTCAGATTTCGCCCAACATGGATAAAAAACGAGTTTAAAGCGACTTCGCCTAATTGTGAGACCTCTGATGTAGTCGGTGACATGAGTTTTGGTAAACACTTTCTCTATAAGTTACCTATTATTCATGTCTGACACAAACATATCGAAACTGCATGGGTTCAGAAATTCAATTCACGCTAAAATCAATTGGAGTGTGATGCAATATATCGCTAACCAGTCAGACTGTGTTTTTTTTATATCGACACCGTAAATGGCGGGTGAACGAACATACATGAGGTCGCTGTTCGGAAAGTCTGCGTCCGCGACCGTGCAAGCGGTGTCGGCGAATCTGAAAGGGTATGGCTGAACAACAAGCGTAGTTACCAACCGCTAATAATAAGTTATGGCGTCTATTATTGGTTCAATGGAGACAAAATACTGAAGAGATCAGCAGAGCTTATGCCGTGGTGCTGCGTACGTCTGTCTGTCCGTAAACCTTTTTTGTAGCGACTACTCCTCTGAACCTACTGAATGGATTTTTATGAAACTTTACAGAAATGTTGCCCATGAAGTCTAGGTGATCCTAGCAAAAATTCATGTTGATGTGAAATCCAAGATGGCCACCAAATATAAAAATAGGTTTTTAAAAAACAAGTTTGTAGCGACTACTTCTTGAAAACTATAAGTGATATTGATATGGGACTTTTTCTAAAATGATCAGTATGACATGATGTTGGTCCTTGTCGAAAATCGTTTTGATTCCACGTTAAACATGGCTGCCAGCGTCCATCTTTGTTTACATAGAGTTATATAATGAAAACTTGTAGCGACTACTCCTCTGAACTACTTGACGGATTTTCATGAAACTTCACAGGAATGTTGCTCTTGATGTCTCATTGATCCTAGCAAAATTTCAGGTCGGCCGGAAATTCAAGATGGCCGCCACGGCTTAAAATAATTTTTCAAAATACAAGTTTGTAGCGACTACTTCTTGAAAACTATAAGTGATATTGATATGGGACTTTTTCTAAAATGATCAGCGGCCGTCTTTGTTTACATATAGTTATATAGTAAAAACTTGTAGCGACTACTCCTCTGAAACTACTTGGCGGATTTTCATGAAACTTTACAGGAATGTTGCTCTTAATGTCTAATCGATCCTAGCAACATTTCAGATCAGCCAGAAATTCAAGATGGCCACCACAGCTAAAAATAGATTTTTAAAAAATAAGTTTGTAGCGACTATTTCTTGAAAACTAAAAGTGATATTGATATGGGACTTTTTCAAAAATGACATGACATGATTGTTATTCGAGTCGAACATTATTTTGATTCGACGTTAAACATGGCGGCCAGTAGCCATCTTTGTTTACATACAGTTATATAATGAAAACTTGTAGCGACTACTGCTCTGAAACTACTTGACGGATTTTCATGAAACTTCACAGGAATGTTGCTCTTGATGTCTAATTGATCCTAGCAAAATTTCAGGTCGGCCGAAAATTCAAGATGGTCGCCATGGCTAAAAATAGATTTTCAAAATACAAGTTTGTAGCGACTACTTCTTGAAAACTATAAGTGATATTGATATGGGACTTTTTCTAAAATGATCAGCATGACATGATGTTGGTCCTTGTCAAAAATCGTTTTGATTCGATGTTAAACATGGCTGTCAGCGGCCATGGCTAAAAATAAATATTCAAAAAACGAGTTTGTACCGACTTCTTCCTGAAATCAAAATCAAACAGTAGAGCTTCAAGGTCATTGACCACCTGTTTGTTGTTGTTGTAGAAGTTAATTTTCCGCGCTTATTTCTTTTGCCCACTCCCTGACGAATGTCTGCGTGGAAGGGAATAAATCTTAATGACAGTGTACGAGTACAGGTTGCAGACCATAATATTAAATGTGTTGTGAGATAATATGGCACTTTCTTTATATGAATAACAATAAAATATCCACATACTGCCTGCTCCTACAGTGTCTGTGAGTACACAGATGTACTTATTGTAGCTTACTATAGTGGTGAAAATAATGTTCAGGTTATATGCTGCAGGGCGAGTGGTAAATTGGTAAGGGCGAGTAGCTATTTGGTTCCAATAGTCTTGCAGCGCGAGTTGATTTTTCCAAATTTTTACACCCCTGCTTCGGTTAGAATGTAATTTGTCGATAAGGCAAACACGCATTGTTACGAAACCCAGATTATGAACAACTCAGATATCTCAATTTACATCGATATATTTGTATTGAGATATCTCAATTAATCCCCATAAATCTCAATGTATATCTCAATTTATCTTGAGATAACTGTCTTGAGACATCTTTAGTTGTTTTGAGATAATTATCTTCAGATATCTCAATGAGTCTTGAGTCATTGATATCTCCAAATAAATTGAGATATATTTTACAATTTCTCAAGATGTATCGCAACTTATCGTGAGATATCTAACTCGTGATATCTCAAGATCCCATGTGTCTTGTGGTCGGTATATGCAATTTTAGTAGGATTTTCTAAGTTTGAGTTGGGCTTTATGCCATTTAAAAACTAACCATTGATGTAATTCTTGGGTTTGCCTTAGCACTGTTTCATTATATTGACAGTATGCTATCGCTAATGTCCCGTTTAAGTACTGGTTGCTATGGTATTTCGATGTCATAGTAAGATGACGTTAAATATAGAATAGCATGTGGCGTGACATCATGTCACAAGACGTCATTATGTCTCAACGCGTTAAAAAACAAATTCGCATAATATAGCAGCTTTATATAAATTGAGTTAAAGGAGGGCAACCTTTTAGAGTGGAAATGACTTCTGATCGCACATTTCGGACCTTTTTTCATGCTATGGAAAAAAAACAGACCGAAAGAAAAAAAATGCAAAAAAGCTGTTAAACGGGCTACTTCAGGGTTATCTTAAAAAGGTGCTGTTAGGCATGGATGACATTTATAATAATTATGAAGCACATGTTTGATGTTTACAGGTTTGAGTAGTTCTATGTTTATTTTGGTGTATTGGATTATGCATTCTTTGGTTTTTTTGGAGCCCGCAGTTAGTAAAAATCATGTCGGGCATGTAAATTTTACAAGCGGGCATGTTAAAAACAAGACGAAAATGCCAAAATAAATCGGAATGAAATCAGACACAAAAATTAACGACAGCTTGTATACTAAATTAAAAGTCAATTTTTATTAGCTCGACTGATCAAAGATCAGCAGAGCTTATGCCGTGGTGCGGTGTCCGTCGTCCATCTGTCTGTCCTAAATCTTATTTGTAGCGACTACTCCTCTGAAACAACGCGATGAATATTCATGCAACTTAACAGAAATGTTGCCCATGAAGTCGAGTTGATCCTAGCAAAAATTCATGTTGATGTGAAATCCAAGATGGCCACCAAAGCTAAAAATAGATTTTTAAAATACGAGTTAGTAG
This sequence comes from Cyrtodaria siliqua, assembly GCA_037043455.1. Lineage (NCBI taxonomy): Eukaryota > Metazoa > Mollusca > Bivalvia > Adapedonta > Hiatellidae > Cyrtodaria > Cyrtodaria siliqua. Next base: position 50,051 of record JAWPHD010009810.1, on the reverse strand, counting down.
CGACCACTTCTTGAAAACTATAAGTGATATTGATATGGGACTTTTTCTAAAATGATCAGCATGTCATGATGTTGGTCCTTGTCAAAGTCAAAAAATATTTTTGATTCGACGTTAAACATTGCTGCCTGTGGCCATCTTTGTTTACATAAGAGTTATATTGTAAAAACTTGTAGTGACTACTCCTCTGAAACTACTTGGCGGATTTTCATGAAACTTTACAGAAATGTTGCTCTTGATGTCTAATTGATCCTAGCAAAATTTCAGATTGGCTTGAAATTCAAGATGGCCGCTACAGCTAAAAATAGATTTTTAAAAGATAAGTTTGTAGTGACTACTTCTTGAAAACTATTAAGTGATATTTATGTGGGACTTTTTCTAAAATGATCAACATGACATGATGTTGATCCGAGTCGAACATTATTTTGATTCGACGTTAAACATGGCTGCCAGTGGCCATTTTTGTTTACATAGAGTTATATAGTAAAAACTTGTAGCGACTACTCCTCTGAAACTACTTGACGGATGTTCATGAAACTTCACAGGAATGTTGCACTTGATGTCTAGTTGATCCTAGAAAAATTTCAGGCTGGCCGGAAATTCAAGATGGCCGCCACGGCTAAAAATAAATTTAAAATAAATAAATTTGTAGTGACTACTTCCTTCTGAAAACTGTAAGTGATATTGATATGGGACTTTTTCTAAAATGATCAGCATGACATGATGTTGATCCTTGTCGAAAATTATTTTGATTCGACATTAAACATGGGCGCCAGTGGCCATCTTTGTTTACATAGAGTTTGTATAGTAAAAGTTTGTAGCGACTACTTCTCTGAAACTACTTGGCGGATTTTCATGAATCTTCATAGGAATGTTGCTCTTGATGTCTAGTTGATCCTAGCTAAATTTCAGGTCAACCGGAAATTCAAGATGGCCGCCACGGCTAAAAGTAGATTTTCAAAAAACAAGTTTGTAGCGACTACTTCTTGAAAACTATAAGTGATATTGATATGGGACTTTTTCTAAAATGATCAGTATGACATGATGTTGATCCTTGTCAAAAATTATTTTGATTTGACATTAAACATGGCCGCCATCTTTGTTTACATAGAGTTATATAATGAAAACTTGTAGCGACTACTCCTATGAAACTACTTGATGGATTTTCATGAAACTTCACAGGAATGTTGACCTAGCTATCAAAAATCTATCAGTAGAGCTTCAAGGTCATTGACCTCTTGTTTTGTTTATACATATGCATCGCCGGAAACAACTCTCGGTTTCAGAACAGACTGGTTTTTATTTGCTATTTACGAACGACGTTGGGGACAAATGAGCAATATTTAGTATGAATCAATACCGCAATGTAAACCCGACTGATAATGAACTAAAGATCATTGACTTTTTGTATAATATGTTACCGTCACTTTTGCATTAAACTCATTAAAAATGTATGCTCTTTTAAAAAGGTATACAAGCTTGCTAACTCTTGCGTTTACATGTTCTAGTAAATTTTGAAACAGATCCGTATTTGATTTTAAAACGTTAAATGCTCGTTAAATCACAAGTTTTTGTTTGTTTTTAGCTCTACTGATCAAAGATCAGCAGGCTCTACTGATCAAAGATCAGCAGAGTCTTACTGTGGTGCGGTGTCCGCCCTTAACTGTTTTGTAGCGACTACTCCTCTGAAACTACTGGATGGATTTTCATGAAACTTTACAGGAATGTAGCCCATGATGACTAGTTCATCCTCGCAATTGATGTAACATCCAAGATGGCCACCAAAGCTAAAAATAGATTTTAAAAAAAAGTTTGTAGCAACTACTTCTTCAAAACCATAAGTGATATTGATATAGGCCTTTTTCTAGAATAATCAACATACGACATGTTTTTGGTCCTTGTCGAGATGGCACCCAGCGTCCACCTTTGTTTACATAGAGTCATATAGTAAAAACCTGTAGAGACTACTCCTCTGAAACTTCTGGACGGATTTTCATGAACCTTTACAGGAATGTTGCTCTTGATATCTAGTTGATCCTAGCAACATTTTAGGTCGGCTGGAAGTTCAAGATGGCCACCACGAATAAAAATAGATTTAAAAAAAACATTTGGAGCGACTACTTTTTGAAAACTAAAACTGATATTGATATGGCACTTTTTCTAAAATGATCATCATGACATGATGTTGATCCTTGTCGAAAATTATTTTGATTCGACATCAAACATGGCCGCCAACAGCCATCTTTGTTTACATAGAGTAACATAATAAAAACTTGTAGCGACTACTCTGAAACTACTTGACGGATTCTCATGAAACTTCACAGGAATGTTGCACTTGATGTCTAGTTGATCCTAGCATAATTTCAGGTCGGCCGCTATTTCAAGATGGTCGCCCTGGCTAAAAATGTTATTTTGATGTCTAGTCGATCCTACCAAAATTTCAGGTTAGCCGGAATTTCAAAATGGTCGCCATGGCTAAAAATAATTTAAAACATAAATAAATCTGTAACGACTACTTCTTAAAAACTATAACTGATATTTAATCAGATATGGAACTTTTCTAAAATGACCAGCATGACATGATGTTGGTCCTTGTTGAAAATTATTTTGATTCGATATTAAACATGGCAGCCAGCGACCATCTTTGTTTACGTAGAGTTATATAGTAAACATTTGTAGCGACTACTCCTCTGAAACTACTTGACAGATTTTCATAAAAATTCACATGAATGCTAATCTATCAACTCCTAATAATAGAGCTTCAGGGTCATTGACCTCTTGTTGTCCGTTTTCAGAGATATAAACAATAATCCAAGCCTTCCTTCTCTTTGCCAGATGCATTTCACAAGGTGGCACTCACAACAGCCTAAATGGAGTTCATCAAAACTTCATCAAAACGTGAAACTCATTGAAAGGAAGCACTGCATTGTTATTCAGGTCAGTTGGTCAAAGTTCTAGGATGCTGTTAATTTAAATAAAAAAATGATGTCTTATGAAATTTGGCAGGATTGAGGAGTATCCATTATTTTACGATGTGTGATTTCACATATAGTGGGCTTGGTACTTTGCTGAATTTGCTTGTTTTCACTGGGTTTCTTTTTAATAAAGTGTTGGAATTAATTTATAAGCATAACCTGCAGCTTCATCTGGCACATACAAAGGACATACTGTAAGAGTTCAGATCAGTGACTAGAATGGATTATGTAAATATACATAATTTGAAGTAAAATATGTTTAATCTAAATTTAAGTTGGCTGATTAATTTTTTGTATGCTCTGTGCTGTTGGGAACATCTCTGTAGTGTAAGGAAGCATGCTTTTCTTTCGAGAAGAGAGATCCAGGTTCAAGTCCTGGCAGGGAACCTGGCACACTTTCTGAGCTGTACAAACTTAGTTCTGGGATAATCACAACTTTAGAATAAGTACATATAACATTGTTCATTACACAATTGTACTAGTGTTAAAAAATCATTCCATAATATTTATTTGCGCTTCCATGAAAGTGAAGCGGCTATACGTAGTGTTACCCTTATCGTGAAATATGGAAATGTTTGTTACTGTATAAAATACAATGTTTGTTACTGTATATAATACATTCATCAGAACTGGCATTTTGAAATCAGACAAAACCAAAAGACAAAAGACAATGTAACTATAAGGCTTTGAATACACTTATTATATAACTTCATTGTTTTATTTATAAAGTACTGAAGCAAACACAGATTATGTCCCCTCCCCAATTTTGGACATGTCTCACTTGACTGATAATCGATCGGTCAAATTCTTGCTAATATGTCATGCTAATCATATCATCCTTTCACTGCCTTTCAAATATGTCCGTACTCCCCATGCTATAATACATGTATTATAGCTTTTCTTGTTAGTTATACAAAGATTACGAATATTAAAGTCCTCAACTCGAGTACAAGCTCTAGAAAAACGAATAAGTTGAGACAGATACACCCCATAAGAAGTTGCTCGGGGAACATCCCCATCCAAGTGGGGATAATTAACAATGTCAAAATTAAAATCATCTCTCTTGTCATAGATTTTGCTAATTATTTTACCATTTTCAATCGAGAGATCTAAATCAAGAAAAGAAGCGTTATTATCAGATATATTTTCTTTATTAAGCCGAAGTTCTTTAGGATAAATATTATGAACCATAGTTGGAAAGAAAGGGTTGTCAATGTTCAGTATGTCATCCAGATACCGAGAGGTGTCATTAAAAGCTTCAATAACATCTGCCTGGGTATCTGGTGAAAGACTCAACATGAAATCCCTTTCATAGCAAAATAAAAACAAATCTGCGACAAGTGGTGCACAGTTCGTACCCATAGGGATACCAACAATTTGTCTATAAACGGTGGTACCATACCTGACGAAAATATTATCTAATAGGAAGATGAGTGCTTCACAAACTTCATAGCAAGTCCACATAGTATAATTGTCTAAACTGCCGTTAGTGTAAAACGCTTTAATATTATTACATGCCAAAAATGTAGTATTTTCTCTAGCGAATGTTTTTTGAATAAGAGAAATTAGCTTGTCTTTAATAAGATGATGTGGTAAGGTTGTATATAGTGTAGAGAACTCATAAGTACTTATTGATGAAACTTGACCTTTATTGAAATTTTTATCAAGAACGTCTCCTGAATATTTTATAGACCAAAATAAATTAATCCCAGAGTTTTCATAAGTTTTATCACAATATAGTTTAACGTGATCTTTAACGGCAGTAAGACAAGAAGTTAAAAGTTTGGAGATGTTTGTTGTGGTGCAGGCACTAGAATTAGAAATAAAGCGAGCCTTATACGGATTTTTATGTAATTTAGGAATCCAGTACATGGTAGGCAGTTTATTTTGCTTATCGCTTACACCAGCCTTGAAAGTAGTGCACCGAGTGATATGTGCGGAAACAACATCATCCTCAGTAGAATTAACTGGAGTATACGAATTGATGCTGCCGAGTTCCAGAGATAAAACATTGACGTAATGTAGGCGTCAAACAATAATTACATTATTAGCTGCTTTATCTGCAGAAACTAAAACAAATTTATTATGAAATTCCTGAATTCCCACTTTTGAGCCATTATTAAAAATCCTAGTAATATTATTAGAAGGAACATGAAACGAGGTTGCCGAATGAAGATTTAAAGGTTTAAGGTGTACAGATGGTTTAGTTCTAAGAAATGAAGAGTTATTTTGTGGAATTTGTATTGATGACGCAGAGTGTAACCGCAGAGGTGAACGATTTATTTTTAAAGTTTTAGCTAAAAGACTCATAATTGTTTTTATGGAGAGTAATACCATTCTGTGAAAAGCGAATTAAGGGCCAATAAGTATTTATTAGAGATACGAAATAGAATCGTATCAAAGATCCATAAGAAATAATATTAGTAAACTTACGGACTGTTAAAAGAGGTCCAAAACTCACGTCAGTGTCTAATGCAAGATAATGAGGAAAGTTAAGGAAACCCCTAATAAAATGGGCCAAAATGTCGATGAGCACAAAACCTTCAACGCCGTATATGAAACACACGTGTTTAAGGAAAACTGGATCAATGAATGTCATACAATCCCTGTAGGATGTAAAAATAACAATATTGATTGGATGTACGGGGAGACTTTTTACGGTCGCCACACGGCACAAACAACACAATTGTGCATATAAAAAAGGCTAAAAATATCGGACAGGGAAAGCAGCATTCAAGGACGACAGTCAACCACAAAACTCAAAAACAAACACGCAAACAGACAAACGAAAAGGCAAAAGTAATAAAAAATGCAAACGACATCGCAAACACAAAAGGGTTGACAACAGGGCTACCGCCTTGGAACGGTCAGTGGCAAAGTAGGCCAATGGGGATTTAAATCGGTTCTAGGGTGCACCAAACCTCACACTTACCCTACTGTCATCCCATTAAAACAGGACAGTGTAAATAAAGAAATCCCCGCCATGATCTAAACTCTAACCAACAAGGCAGCATCAATAGGCAATATAAGTAAAACACAAATATGCTCGTGTAAATATAATACAGAAAAACAATAGCCTAGAAAGCCACAATGAAGGTACTCAATGACTTGGCAGAAGCCAGAGCAGTAAGAGAATACGCCATTAAGGGCACGACAAGAAAAAACATGGACAAACATCAAACGCCACCGTCCCAATGGGCTTTAGGTAGGCGTCATCATAGGGTCCACAGCCTGTCCGGTCATCGTACAATCAAAGAGGAAAGCATAGTGGCGAACTGTAAAATGGTCCACCATCAAGCAGGAACTAAAACAAATTTATTATGAAATTCCTGAATTCCCGATTTTAGATTACGAAAGGAAAACCTAGGTCTCGGAGGTAGTAAAGAGGGGTTAGCATTATAAAAGTTAATACGTGTATCTATAATTTTAAGAATAGACTTTTTCCAAGTAGAAAGCGAGTTTGGGTCCGCATGTTCTCTACGACACCATTTTATACTAAAATCTTCAATGGAGTGGGCGATCTGGTCACGACAGGCATTAAAATCAATAGTTGAAGGTAATCTATATTTAGGACCTTTCGAAAACAAATGCCGAATACGTTTATCAACAATATCAAAATTACCAGTGATGACATGACCTGCTGGAGCATAGCACAATTTTGATGTGTTGCATTCACATTCCTTAGGAGTATTAAGTACTATATCAAGGTCAGAAACTATTTTGTTGTAGTTGAAAATAATATTTCTAATAGGCTTTTTATACTTATAACAAATTGCAGGACTTTCGGAATTTTTGAAATATTTTGGGATAGAATCAACTACATGAGTATCCCGAAAAATACTAGGCATGTCAATTAAATCAATACCTTTATTAATATATAGTAGTTTTAGAAAATGCCTGACGTGATCAGACTCCTTGTCAGTATGGGGTCGGAGAACATGTTGTGTGTAGCTTTGAACTATGGAAGCAGTGTTATACAAGGGATCTGTACGAATGAAAATGCTGTCGGCTTCCTCGTCGATCAACTTTAGTGAAGAAATAGACAAAGAGGTAAGCCGTGAAAGCATAGAGTGCTTTCCAGACTGTTTAAAAATAGTATGTAAATCAGCGACAGAAATAATTACACGCGATTTACGTTTGATGTTACCATTACGCCTAAGACCTTGAGACCTAGATTTACGCTTTCGAATAGAAAATATAGAAAAAATGTCAATATTAGGATCTTTAGAAATATTTCCTTCTTGATAAATATTGTCATTAAGGCCGAGTGGATAGGGTGTCTGTAAGTTTTTCATCCACTTAAGTTCTGCAATGTGTCTAGCTTTTATTTTGAAGCTTTTAGTAGCATCATTATCAAAAAATAAATATTCAACCGGTTGAACAGTTACGTAATTAAAATTATGACCTGGCTGACGAAAGTGTTGGTACAAGTAATTTTTTAACTTTTTAGGATTACTTGCATTATATTTGTGTTCACGAAATCGAACTTTTAAGGATCGACCTGTTTGTCCAACATATTGTATACCGCAAAGTGGTGCATTTCAAGTCAGAACATAAATGACGTGAGTAGTACGTCAATCAACATTTGAAGCTAGACATACATTAAACAATCTACCATTAACAGCTGATTTAATGGTGGACTTGCACGATAAATAATTGAAACATCTGCACCTCTTAGCATTGCACTTATAAATAGAGGGAAACACCCTGCGTCTTGAATGAACTAAATGATTTCTGAAAGGAGACTTTACATGATATTTCCTCAAAACAGGTGATCCTAGAGGAGTTACGGAAACTTTTGAGCCATTATTAAAAATCCTAGTAATATTATTAGAAGGAACATGAAACGAGGTTGCCGAATGAAGATTTAAAGGTTTAAGGCGTACAGATGGTTTAGTTCTAACAAATGAAGAGTTATTTTGTGGAATTTGTATTGATGACGCAGAGTGTAACCGAAGAGGTGAACGATTTATTTTTAAAGTTTTAGCTAAAAGACTCATAATTGTTTTTATGGAGAGTAATACCATTCTGTGAAAAGTGAAATAAGGGCCAATAAGTACGAGGGTGCTTCAAAAAGTTCTGTGACTAGGCATATATCCTTTGAACTGGATATTACACTGAGATAAAGTAGTGTATTTATAATACTACTGGGTTCGCTCTCTTAAATTCCACAACAAAAATGAAAAAAATCCGGTTATTTAAGACTGCCCTTCCATTTAATGTCCATTTATCATTAAATTAATTTTACATGTTAGCTTAAAATGTTAATTTCTAAGACAATGCCTTTTCATCTACCATGCTTAAATTCTAAATCTTGTAATGCACAGATATAACTGGTAATGTATGAGAAATTTCAAAGGTCTTCGACAAGTACTTAAAGAGAAACAGGCATTTAAAAAAGTAACAGTTAATATACCTGAAAAAAACTCAGGACGAAAATGCCTCAGTATGTATAAGTGATGTATATTAAATGTTCCATAACTTTCGTCACACAAAAGATACAGCATTCATTTTACCATCAATGGAATGGTATTAAAACTTTCTTTCATTTGGTTTCAAACATCAACACTCACAACAAGCACATAATTGTTAAAACGCGTTAGTGACAGAACTTATTGAATGACCCTCGTATTTATTAGAGATACGAAATAGAATCGTATCAAAGATCCATAAGAAATAATATTAGTAAACTTACGGACTGTTAAAAGAGGTCCAAAACTCACGTCAGTGTCTAATACAAGATAATGAGGAAAGTTAAGGAAAACCCTAATAAAATGGGCCAAAATGTCGATGAGCACAAAACCTTCAACGCGGTATATGAAACACACGTGTTTAAGGAAAACTGGATCAATGAATGTCATACAATCCCTGTAGGATGTAAAAATAACAATACTGATTGGATGTACGTGGAGACTTTTTACGGTCGCCACACGGCAGTTGCTCGGGGAAAATACCAAAATAAATGGGGATAATTAACAATATCAAAATTAAAATCATCTCTCTTGTCATATATTTGCTAATTATTTCACCATTTTCAATGGAGAGATGTAAATCAAGAAAAGAAGCGTTAGTATCGGAAATGTTAAGTTTGTTAAGTTGAAGTTCTTTAGGGTATCTATTATTAACCATAGTAGAAAAGAAAGTGTTGTACATTTTTAATATGTCATCCAGATACCGAGAGGTGTTTCATTTTACCGTCCGGTATGTATCAGTTTGATTAATAAGTTTGATTATTAATGAGTTTAGCATATACACTTCTCAAAACTGCTAACTACACCGCTCACGTTTTGGGTTATATATATCGATGGGTTGAATGTTTTTCAATAAAATAAAAAGGAAATACCAATTCAATCATTTTTACATCATTTCATTTTATTTTTTTCATGGGCAATGCTAGAACTAAACCACAATAAGCAATTACAAACGACCCATGTAAACACTAAAGTCACACTTTTATGAACAAGAAATGAAAAGTGTGACTTTAGTGTTTACATGGGTCGTTTGTAATTGCTTATTGTGGTTTAGTTCTAGCATTGCCCATGAAAAAAATAAAATGAAATGATGTAAAAATGATTGAATTGGTATTTCCTTTTTATTTTATTGAAAAACATTCAACCCATCGATATATATAACCCAAAACGTAGCGGTGTAGTTAGCAGTTTTGAGAAGTGTATTACGAAAATATACCTATCAGTTAATGGATCTCCGTCCACCGACAGCGTCGTGCGTCTACCATTCAATAATATATGTTTTAATAAGTTTCCAGGAATATAAATATATGTATGAGTTTAATAACGTAACTAAATGGGTTATACGGTTATACTAGTGTTTGTTTATAATGTATTTATAACATACAGCAGGGGCCTATAGCATTGTAACAAACCTACCACCACATATTATTCATATGTATATGACGATGGTGGTGGAGCAGTTTGTGGTGCAGCATTTCGATGATGGCCTGTTTGTCATTGCATATACCATTAAAAAGTTGCTACAACGAGAGAAGAATTATTCGGTTATTGAGAGAAATTTTTTAGGGATTGTGTTTCGGGCGAAGCAGTTCCAAAAAGATGTGTATGGAAAAGAGTTTATTCTCAACTCAAACAGATCATGCCTGACTTATACAGAAGTGCAAAGTGAAAAATGGAAATATTATATAAATATCACATTCATGAGAGGGTGATAGTAAGAAGGTTCACCCTGAGGATATGATTATCGCCCGAGGCGGTTTATTATACCGAAACCCCATCAAGCAAAAATAAGATTTATTTTCAGGACAAATTTCACTTTGCCGGATAGACTGCTTGTTTGGGTGAAACGGTATATGCGCAGTGAAGCAGTCTTTTTTGCCGGATTTGTTTTTCGAAAACATTTCTTTTCAGAAAGTTGCTATGAAAATTATATCGTTGGATTGGAAATAACGTAACTAAGAAAATGAGTGGTAGTTTATTGAAATCGGTCAAGTACATTTGAAGTTATGATGAGTTAAAAATAGCAACTTCATCATATAGAGCCGTTGACGTCACCGAAACAGCGCGCATCAAAGCTGCGCATGTGATTTTTTTTTTAAATATCACTCTGCGATTTACTATCACCCTGTGCTATCACCCTCGCGTAAGATAGTAAGAAATTACACATTGCTGTCTATGGAAATATAGCATGGGCGTTTTAGATGAGGTATAATACAATGAGATGGGCACTGCTCCTACAGAGTTATAAATTCAAAATAGAGGCGATCAAGGGACCTGAACATGTTTGTGCAGATTCTTTGAGCAAACAGTGAGGGCGGGATGGCTTACTCATTATTCTGTGATTAAAAAGAAAAAAGAACACGAGTGTTTTCTTAGGTGGGTGGAAGGGTGGGGGTGGCAATTGTCAGAATAATGTAATGTTGATAAAAACGTTTGTTTTAAGTTTCGCAGTAGGTACTACATTATAGATATATATCCCGGGTATATATTTTTGTATAATTATGGTTTAAATGTAGTAAAGAAGAAGTATTTGAACAAGATAGAATAATTCAGATGTTGAAATGAAGCATGCTGGAATTATTATTTATAAATCACCTGTTATTGTGTTTCGTATATTTAAGAGACAGATGGAAAGTTATTAAGATTGTGATAATCAACTAAGGAAAACTCATGGCAAATGCTTGCGGTTTGTACGTCTTCACGGCACTTTGAATCTCATAGTGCGAGAAACTGGAAATGACAATACTGGTATACTCTCAATTAAAAAAGTATTTTTATTGGATAGATCTTTTTCAAAAAATATCGGGATCTAAAATTAATTATTGGAAATCAAATGGATTATATTTGGGTAAGTGGAAAAATAGATCGGATCATGCTTTTGGTAGTTCATGGGTTAAAACAAAAAACGTCTAGGTTACCATTTTGGACGTAATATAAATGAAGATGATATATGGAATAAATGTTTTATAAATTTAATAATACACTTAACTTATGGAAAACCAGAAAAAGTATCCTTTAAAGGAAATTCAACCGTCCGTTATTATGTCGCTGTTTACGAAATATTCTATTATGTAACTGCAGGCTTAATGCCGATTCATAATTGTAATTTATTTCCGAAATCCTTTTTCCGAATTATATGGAATTCAACCTTTGAATCTGTTAAAATAAATACTTTATTGTTGTCTTTTGGTGAAGGTGGATTTAATATACCTAACGCAAATTTAAAATGTCAAGCCCTGGTTTTGTCCCACTTACAAAAACTTATGAATAATCACCAGGCCAGCTGGATTTTTTTTTTTGTGCAAAATATTGATAGGTCTTAATTTGAGGAAGCAGAATGATTCTTTTGATAGTAAATTAATTCCTCATAACGAGTTTGTTTCCCAAGTGTATGAATATGGCCTATAACAAAGTTATGCAACAATACCAAGATGTTTCCTTTAAGAATGCTAAAACATAAGATTTTTATAAAAAAGAGTATGATAATGGACCTTTGGAAAAGGCCGAACTTTTGTTAGTGTGAAAGTAATTAAGAATTTCCCTTCAATTGACTTGAAACAAGTGGTTAATAATTTATACTTACCTTGTATAGTTGCAGATGTCAGAAATACTGCCTGGAAAATATGCCGTGATGTAAATTATTATTTGTCAATGAGACGTATTACCAAACATTAAACATGACCCTTTTGTACCTCAATAGAAATTGTCAAGAAGTCAACATTTTATAGAATGCAAAATGGTTGAACCGTTAAATCAAATTATTTTACAGATTTAAAAGATAAAGGTCATAGTAATTACATCCTTAGTTTCATCCTTAGTGAAAAGGTATTTAGACTATTTTACTTACAGAAACTAGACACAGATATTTATAATACTGCCCTTCTACTTACAGAAGCAAGACATCCTGTACGAAATTCGACGCCTGGAAACAAGACGTAATTTTACCAAAATTCCAGGCGTCAAATAGTTGGTAACCACTTAAATTAAATAGAAAAACCAGTCGTCAACTAGACGGAAACAACACGGAATGTAGCAGAAATTTGTGGCGTAATATGCAAATGAGTTACGTCTGGAAACATTTACGGACGTCATTTAGGCAGACGTAAAACACAAAAATGACGGGCGTCGCTTAGTAAAATGAGACGGAAACTAAACTAGACGGAAACTAGTAGGAATTTGAGAGTGTAATATACAAATGAGTTACTTTCGATCATTTATCGAAAGAAAGCATCATGAACTTTTGTGTACCACCAACAATGTATTAATAAATGAATATCAACATTAATTAGGTAACTAAATCATATAAAACAATACACATTTCCTGTTATCCAGTCAGGTTGTAATATGAGCTTATAAATAGTGTTGAATTTAGGTATGTATATATAGAACAATGTGAAATTTATTCTTATCTCAGATAGTGCATTGTTGTAAAATTATTCCTTTGTGTTAGGTTTCACTTAAAACTAACCTTCTAATTAAATATGTGTACTACATTTTCCAGATCCACACACAATTTGGGTGGGTAACACAGTATTAATAAATTAAAATGAACATTGTTTAAGCCTAAGTGTTTCATGCCAATATTATTTCCCACAAAATTTCAAATTGACTTTACTCCCAGAACGCAATTTAAAATCCATTTCCTCAAATAATCAGTTGTAAAATACGCTTTTGTAAAATGTTAAAGTCCAAAAATGACGCCCTTCATCTAAGTTACACCTCTTACTAGGCGTCACTTTCACATGTTTCGCCTCTATCAAGAGACGTTAAAGTCATATTATTTCATCTTCTGCTCGGAAAAAGAGCATTACGCCTAAAAGGCAGTTGGAATCCGTCTACTTTACGCCTGGTTTCAGTCTGCTGTTGTCGTACATAGAGGATCTTACATGAGTGCTCATTCCTTATTGAATTTATTAAACGAGTTGGCAAACTGATATGCGAGGCTCTTGCCGAGCATTATATCGGTTTTGCTAACGAATTTAATAAATTCAATAATGAATGAGAACGAATGTTAGATTCTATTTATCACATAACTTATAACGTCATATAACGTCAGAAAACGTACATTAACGTGACGTCCAGCCAACCCATCAATCAAAGGACGCGATCTAACGAGTATTCTGCCCAATATGTATCTAGCGAGGCAGAGGAAATGCCGTTCTGTGACGACTGTGACCTTATGTTCGAAAACACTCACGATTTACAGAGACATATTAAAAGATGGTGTCCGCCTAAAGACATCAACGGTTAAAACAAAAACGAGAACCTGAAGAAGAAGATGCTACTAATGAACATGCCGTGTCATCGAGAGAAAAGCGGTTGACTAATGACAATGAAAATGATAAAGAAGACGATAGAGAAAATGAGGAACAAGTTATATGGAGCGTGCGAAAGATAGACACGAATCAGAATGGAACCGAAAGGTCAACAAATACCAAACACAAGGAATGTCTTTAGAGGAAGCGAGAGAAAATGCTAACGTAAAATTAGAGGAAGAACAAATAAAAGCCGTTATGCGATTCTAAGATCAAGTGATCAAATACATTATTCAACTGAGACACGGCTCGGTTCACAAAGACGTCATGTCAGATGTGTATGCATTCATGGGAAAGGGTTTAATGTGAGTAGCGCCATAATATCGGCTTTGAGAAAAAATAATAAATATATATTAAAGGCATACTGCACGATGATGAAGCGAATAGCACGGATGGAGATGGCAAAGATGAAGATGATGATGACAAAGGCAATAATCCGGAATGAACTGTATTTTCATTTTGTCTTGTGTTTCCTGTCAATAAAATTCACCTGGCATGTTACTGTCTTTTAAAAAATGAGTTATACTTTTCATCCAAAAACAAGGAGTTTAGCGAAAGCCATATTTTCAATACAGCAGTATGTAAGAGCGTTGGTAAGCATGTTACAACAACAACGATACAAATATCGATTTACCCCCACTCAGCAAAATACGCCAAGGATGACGGTTGTCCCCCTTAGCCTACTTTACCACAATTTTAATCAAATAATCAGTTTAATTGTAGGCACACATGTCGTGTACAATTGCGATTCTTCCTTCAGTCCAGTCATCAACACAGCTCCCGTGTGAAAGCATGTAAAATGTAAATTGCCTTTTGAAAACATAGCCGCTGGAAATCTCTCTGGCTCATACGTTCCATAATCCGGATAACAGAAGGTCTTCCTTCAAACTTGAAATAGGCGGAAATGGTAGATATCTCGATAGTTTTTAAAGACATTTTCTAGTTTTTTCTGCATAACAGATTTTCTTTAAACTTTGTGTACAGTAAGTCTGTTGATATATATAGACAGAAAAGGCAAACATAATGGTAGGTCAAAATGATTGTTAAACTTTTGAAAAATAATTTGTAATGTCTGTCCAAAAAGTTGAACAAGTTCATTAAATAGCTAAATAAGACATTTTTGAAGTCTAATCATTTATTCATTGGTCACAATTCTGCTAAAATTGTATTAAAGTAAAGAACATTTAATTACAATAACATTTAAAGCTCATCTTTATGTAAAACCTATATTTTTTTTAAAAAATCTGTTGAGACCATTACCACAATTTATGCACAAATTAGCCCATAATGATACAATTTCCTTTTTTTTTTTGTATGTTCCCAATAATAGAATGTGTTTAAACTTTCTAAGCACATAGTTTAACATATATAAAAACAAAGTGTGCAAAAAAAATGTTAGGTCCCTATGCTTGTTAAGAATGTTTTTTTGAAAACCTACCCCTATGCTAAAAGGCCAAGTTTTGTATGAAATTATATAAAAATGGTATATTTTCCATTTTTGTTATGTTACTAATAACAGAATTTGTTCAAACTTCCTAGGCACTTATTTGAATATATATTTAGACAATATATGCAATTAAAATTATAGGTCACCATGCATATTGAGATTTAATATTGGTTTTTGGAACCCTACCATTATGATTATTTTTTTAATTTTGTTGGAATTTTTACAAAATGCTATATTTTCCTATTTTATGTATCTAATAATAGGCATTTATTTAAATAAAGACAATAAAAAAATTAAAAAATAAAAATAAAAAATAAAAAAAAAATTCAAAAAAAAAAAATTCAAAAAAAGAATTCAAAAAATAAAAAAGACAAAATATACAACTAGACACCAAAAGCAACATTCCTGTAAATTTTTAGGAAAATCCATCCAATAGTTTTAGAAGAGAAGTCGCCCAAAAATGCTGCGCATGGAAAACTACAGAAAATGCCTTTAACTTGTCGTTCCATCCCATTCTTTGAACTAGTCTGGCATATTTTCTTACCCGTAGTTAAGCTTCTTTCACGGACGTCACTTTTCCTTTCACCATGATTTTTCCATTGGCAAACAGCGTACAATGGCCTCCAATCTGTGCGTGATTCCACATAGCTGCCGAGAATTTACTTGGATCGTAACGATATTGCTACATTTCGATGTGAATTGTCTCAAATCTATATTGCAGTGAGGATCTGCAATACACACCACGTTTGTAATCATTTTGTTTTTAATAAAGTTCACCAATCCTCTAAAACCATCCAGCGACGACATAATCACAAAATCGGCATCGTCAACGTTATATAGAAACTATCGACCGTTGTCGACAATCACATTCACCTTCTAATTTAATACCGCTACCCCACCCATTTGGTCTGAGAGAGGCCTACCTGTAGTTTTAGGTCATTTTCTCAAAGACCGTATGCACTAGACCTTTCAAACTTTGCTTATAGTTGTATCTTGGGTGGTACATTGCAACGTGACAAAGCAAATGTGGAAGTGACCTTGACCCTCCAAGCAAAGGGCAGATAACTTAATAATGTTTACCTTAGACTTTTGCGTTTAGGTCAGTTTCTCAAAAACTATATGCACTAGACCTTTCAAACTTTGCTTATAGTTGTATCTTGGGTGGTACATCGCAATTTGACAAAGCACATGTGGATGTGACCTTCACCCACCAACCAAAGGGCAGATAACGTTATAATTGTTACCTTCAACTTTCGCGTTTAGGTCAGTTTTTCACAAATTGTATGTACTAGACCTTTCAAACTTGGCTTATAGTTGTATTTTAAGTGGTACATTGCAACGTGACAAAGCAAATGTGGATGTGACCTTGACCCTTAAAGCAAGGGACAGATAATTTAATAATGTTTAACTTCAACATTTGCGTTTAGATCACTTTCTCACATACTTTATGCATTAGACCTTTCAAACTTCGCTTGTAGTGGTTTCTTGGGTAGTCAAAACGTGTCAAAAAACAAATGTGGATGTGACCTTCACCCTCCAAGCAAAGGGCAGATAACTTTGTTACATTTACATCACTTTGTCATGAACTATAATTATGCACTAAATGCTTTAAACCTTGTTTATGACTTAATCTTTTGCACATTCTATTTTGACATAGTTGTATCTTGGGTAGTGCATCTTTTTGGACGCATGGACTTCATCTATGTCCTTGACCTACCTGTGGGGGCTGATGAATTTTTTTTTGATTTTTTTATGGAATGGCATTTTGTATTTAAACAAATGCATTGCGTGTCATATCAGCAAACTGTAAACTACATTGCTTTTAGTTATTAAAATGTTTACAAACTTTCATTTATCTTTTATTTTCAAGTCCCGCCCCCGTTAGGTGAGACATGTGAATCCGCGGATTTCTTGTCTTATTATACATTCATAGTATATTACTTTGTAAGTAGATATAAAAATCGAACAGGAAAAGTAGATTCAAGGACGACAGTTAACCACAAACACACAAAGAAACAAAGAACAACTATATATAAAGATGTACAAAATGCAAGATAAGACATCACAAACACACAAGGGTTGACAATAGGGCTACCGTCATGGAATGGACAGTGGCAAAATATGCCGCTGGAGGGTTTAAACCAGGTTCTAGGGTGCACCAAACCTCACTCTTACCCTACTCCCATCCCAATAAACGCGACAGTGTAAATAAAGATATCCCCGCCAGGTTATAATCTCTAACAAACAAGGCAGCGTTAATAGGCAATATAAGTAAAACATATAAATGATCATGTATAAATAATATAAAAAACAAAAGCGTAGAAAGCCACGAAGTAAGTACTGAATGACTTGGCAGAAGCCAGAGCAACAAGAGAACAAACCGTTAAGGGTACGACAAGACAAGATGAAAGACAAACATCAAACGCTACCGTCGTATAAGGATTTAGGTAGACGTCATCATCATAGGGTCCACAATATGTCCGGCCATCGCACAATCAAAGAGGAAAGCATAGTGCCGAACTGTAAATTGGTCAATCACTAAACATGCAGTAGGTTGCAAAAGATGATAACCTCGTTTGATAAACTTTTTAACAAGTTTAATAAAGGTTGTATGAAAGTGATTATGACCAAGGATCTTATAACGGAGTTTGTAAATCCCATCATCATATCACATCAAATTGTGATAGTTGTCGCAGAAGAGTTCTTAAATTATCTTTATATTTTAAAAGTAGATCAGGGTTACGATAATAAAATATTGCAATGGTTTTTCGAAGTTTATTTACATATATAATATATATTACTATATGGCGCCTTCTCACACCTTCTCACCGGCGTGATTGTCGTGCTTCCTGTTTCATGTGTCCAGTATAAGGCTGTAAAACTGTAATGTAAATTCTTGTCAAACGTTAATAATTTCAGTTATAATTTTATTTTTATGTTTACATGTATATTACAAAAAGTGACGCATACATTTCAATTAATTATCCCTTTTTCAAAGTTAAAGTTCTCAACAAAATTACTTAATCAGATTGTAAACGGCATTCTTTTAGGTTCTTCATTGTGTTAAAAATGAATATTATATTAAAAACTCACTGCTAAGACGTTTCTCCTTCTCCGACATTTCATACTTCAACAGTGAACATCGAACAATGAGTTGTGAACATGCAAAGTGTTAATTAACAGTGCATTGATTTATAATTCAGTGAGTTTAATATACCAAGTCTTATAATTCCGTTATGCATTTCATAACTTTATCTATAAGCGTGCCATAGTTATCAAGTGATTGCTCAGGCGAGTGTCCATTCAAACATGTGAGGCTGAGACACCAGTATCAATTTAAGACAATTTGGAGCTCATAGTAAATATATTGTGTTTTAGAATCATTGCGTTGAGTAATTGTAATTTTGGTATAATCATAAGGCAGGCAGCCTGAGGAAAAGGAAATATATATAATGTTCAAAGGTTTATGTGTTAAACATCGCTGTCTTGAAACAGGTTAATGGTTCAGATTAGATTAAAGCTAGACCGTATAACCAGCTAAAGACATTGCCACCTTATTAAAGGACCCGTTTTAACATACAGAAGAGTTCATAGAAATTAACACGGACGTTCCTTTAGCACAAAAGATCTTTAGCACAAAAAGTTAATTTAGAACTTCGACGCATAACAATTCGTTCGTTCGTTCATTCTATCGTTTGCCCGTCCATTCGCTCTGTTGCTCACTCTCTTAATTGACCAATCATTCAACCATGCATTCACTTATTCATTAATTATTTTATTTATTAATCATATTTTTTTAATTCATAAAATTTAACTATGCAGCTGTTACCGATTTTCTGTACCTTGAAAAATTCGTTCGCTCTCCTGAAGATCTGAACAGCTAGATCTTGAAATGGTATCGTACATTTTTTTATATGTTGTCATTATTTGAAAGGGGTAGTGCTTTTTAATCATTAAACAATAAGTTGTGTGTGGCCAAGTTTGGTGGAGGCATGTATGCAGTCCAATCGGCCCTTACAGTTGTCAGAGTAAATACATTTTATTTTCAACATTTCATTACGTGAAACTCATTGCGGAACAATAAGAGTAACATTCAGTAATTGCCACAAGGTTTTCCTATACATAAATATATAAAAATCGAACAGGAAAAGCAGCATTCAAGGATTACAGTAAACCACCAACACACACAGAAACAAAGAACAAATATAACAATTAACAAAAGTCCAAATAAGACATCACAAACACAAAAGGGATGACAATAGAGCTACCGCCTTGGAACGGTCAGTGGCAAAAAAGTCCGCTTGGGGTTTAAACCAGGTTCTAGGGTGCACCGTAACCTCACACTTACCCTACTATCAACCCAATAAAACGGGACAGTGTAAATAAAAAAATCCCCGCCATGAACTATTCTCTAACAAACAAGGCAGAATTAATAGACAATATAAGTAAAACACAAAGATGCTCGTGTGTATATATGAATACAAAAATCAATATCCTAGAAAGCCACAAAGAAGGTACTCAGTGACTTGGCATTAGCCACAAAGCAATTACTTGTTTTATAAACGTTGAGATACTGGACAGAACATACGTTAGGGCAAAGTCAATGTTCACGATGTCCTTTGATATACTGATATCATACTCAACAAAAAGTAGATCCTAGAAAGCCACGAAGAAGGTACTCAATGACTTGGCAGAGCAATCAGAGAACAAACCATTGAGGGCACGACAAGTCAAGATTGTAGACAAACATCAAACGTCACCGTCCTTTTGGGCTTTAGGTAGACGTCTTTATAGGGTCCACATCCTGTCCGGTCATCGCACAATCAAAGAGGAAAGCATAGTGGCGAACTGTAAATGGGTCCACCACCAAGCATGCAGTGCGTTGCAAAATGATAGGGTCATAACCTCTTTTGATAAACCTTTTAACAAGTTTAACAAAGATAGTATGAAAGTGATCATGACCAAGGATCTTACGAAGTTTGTAAATCACGTCACCATAGAAGTCAGGTTGTGATAGTCCTTGTCGTAGAAGAGTTCTTAAATTACTTTTATATTTGGAAAGAAGATCAGGGTTACGATAATAAAATTTTGCAAAAGTTTATGGTAGCGGTAACCCTGATGGAGTAGCTTTTTATTTATACAAAAATTACGAATATTAAAGTCCTCAACTTGAGTACAAGCTCTAGAAAAACGAATATGAACAAAGATGGCTGCTGGTGGGCATGTTTGACACCAAATCATAAAACACATGTTTAGGACCAACTACATGCCATGCCAGTCACTTTGGTAAAGGTACCAAATCAATAAGACATGGTCACCACAAACTTGTATTTTTTAAATCTATTTTAGCGGTGATGGCCATCTTGCATTTTAGGCCGGCCTGACGTTTATTTAGGAAAAACTAGACATCAAGAGCAACAGTGTCTGTAAAGTTTCATGAAAATACATCAAGTAGTTTGAGGAGTAGTTGCCACAATGTTTGGTCATCTACTACTCTAAGTAAACAAAGATGTCCGCTGGCGGCCATGTTTGAAATCGAATCAACTGATATTTGTTTATGACCAGCTACATGTCATGCCATTCAAGTTGGTAAAACTTCCAAATCAATACCCCCTTTTTGTTTTTTTAAGCAGTAGTCGCCCTAAAATTGTATTTTTAAAATCTATTTTTATCTGTGACGTTCATTTTGAAATTTCGCCAACCTGATTTTTACTTAGGACCAACTAGACATCAAGAGCAACATTCCTATAGAGTTTCATGAAAATCCATCAAGTAGTTTCAGAGGAGGTCGCCACAGGTTTTTTCTATACAACTCTATGTAAACAAAAATCTTGAAATCGAACCAAAGTGAATTTTGTTTAGGACCAACTACGAGTAACTCCAGTCATTTTAATAAAGGTACCAAATCAATACCACTTATGGCATTTAAGAAGTTGTCTCCACAAAATTCTGTATTTAAATCTATTTTTAGCAGTGGCGGTTATCTTAAATTGCAGGTTATCCTCATTTTTACTTCGGATCAACTAGACCCACATTCCTGTGAAGTTTCATCAACATCATTCCAGTGCTTTCAGAGTAGTCGCCACAAAAAATATACGGACGAACGGCATACGCTCTGCTGGTCTATGAATAAGAGAGTTATGGGCCTTTTATACTATCATCTTGAAGATATGTGCAAAGTTTCATTGTTGTTCAGATTAAAAAAAAATCAAAGGTGAATAATTACAAAGGAAATGAACCAGAGTTATGGTCCTTCATCAGATGTATTCACTGGGTCATGCTTAATATGTGTACACCGGTTCATTGTTGTAGACTTGTACTGTGAAAGTCATTAGCCACAATCAGTTGTAAGGTAAAGGTTAACCAACAGACGGATGAACCACGTCAGACATAGTACGTCCATACGGGCGTATATGAAACCACCAATGTTAAAGTGTCACATATTAATGATTTGCCGCAAATTCAACTCAAGTATGGATAATGCAGCAGTGTAATGTTCATATAGAAAACTAATAATCCACTTGAAAAATCACCAGAAAAGGTGGGCTCACAAGACATGTAAGAAAGTTCTTGTTTGTTTACTAAACAGGTCAACGGTACAGCTGTTTTCATTGATTGACTATTTTCATTGCTTATAAAGTGTAAGCATAGAGACGAAATTTCGAAAATGTTCATCAATGATCCAGTAAATCCAATTAATACGCTTCTTATACATATAACCACAAAATCTAATAGAAATGGGCAGTTTTCCCCTACTATAATACTTATAAAATTTCCATAAAAAAGGAGGGTTTACTTTTTATTATAGGAACTAGATTCGACTACACCTCGGAGGTTCACGTGTAATTAGTGGTGGTAAACCTAAAAACTCCAAATGGTTAATAACATTTAAATATAACAACCAGGTTGAAAGTGAAACGATACTGGATAGTTGATAAACACTTGATCATAACTAACAAACCTATGCCTATGGTTCGTGAACTGCTCGGAGGATATACTTCAATACACGGGACTGTCGGACGACGCTTAGCTGGACCATGTTTCGTCATACGCAAGGTTGACTGCAATACTAACAAGAAAATCGGTAGAACCGATGGATGCCCCCCGAAATGTATCCTCAACTTATCATATGATCTTGTATCACCCAGCAGTTTTCAATCTGCAGTCCCATCAGAAGTTTTAAAGTTATGCTCCGGACAAGAATTCCAAGTGTAAAATTACAAAGGGCAATAACTCTAAGGTAAATAAAGTCAGAGTTATGCCTTTTGCACTCTGCACTTCCTCTCATTGCCCTCTTTTATTGTGTGAAGTTTCACTGCCGTCCCGCCAGTATTTTTGAAGTTATGCGCTGGACAAATATTCTAAGTATAAAATTACAAAAGGCAATAACTCTAATTGTAATGATGACAGAGTTACGGTTCTTGCACTCTGCACATTTTCTTTCATTGCCCTGTAATAATAATAAAGACAGAGTTATGGTTCTTCCTCTCATTGCCCTCTATCATTGTGTAAAGTTTCATTGCAGTCTCATCGGTAGTTTTGAAGTTATGCTCTGGACAAAATATTCTACAAAAAACTACAAAGGGCAATAACTCTAATTTGAATGATGACAGAGCTACGGATCTTGCACTCTGCACTTTTTCTTGTTGCCCTCTATCAGTGTGTGGTTTTATTGTAGTCCTACAGTAGTTTTGAAATTATGTTCCGGACAAAAATTCAAAGTATAAAACTACAAAGGGTAATAACTCTGATTTGAATGGTGGCAGAGTTACGGTTCTTCGACGCCGCGCTTTCCCTCATTGCTCTTTGTCATTGTGAGAAGTTTCATTATAGTCCCATCAGTAGTTTTTAAGTTACGCTTCGGACATCAGTGTGATGGATGGACGGATGGAAGGACGGACGAACGGACAAAGCGGCAACTATATGCTCCCCAAACATTTCGGGGACCATAATAAATCATTAAAATTGCTTAGAAATGCATTTTCTTTCTTGTCAAAATGTTCGTATGCAGCTGCGTATCTGCAGCTATGCGTCTGGAAGTGCCTTGCGTAAGGACACACCGAAGCAACCTAGTGGCATCAAATAGGTTCAAACACGTGGTCTCAGGATTTAGAGTACTTCCCATCCATTGGGCCACCGTGGCCCTAAGATTTACAAGAAAATCGGTAGAACCGATGGATGCTTCCCAAAATGTATCCTCAACTTATCATATGGCCTCGTATCACCCATCAGTATTCGATTTGCTGTTCCATTAGTGGTTGCTGACTTATGCTCTGGACAAGTATTACAAGTATAAAATTACAAAGGGTCTGTCTGTCTGTCTGTCTGTCTGTCTGTCTATCTGTCAGGCCTGTCTGTCTGTCTGTCTGTCTGTCTGTCTGTCTGTCTGTCTGTCTGTCTGTCTGTCTGTCTGTCTGTCTGTCTGTCTGTCTGTCTGTCTGTATGTCTGTCTGTCTGTCTGTCTGTCTGTCTGTCTGTCTGTCTGTCTGTCTGCCTGTCTAGCTGTCTGTCTGTCTGGCTGGTTCTCTATCTGGCCTGTCTGTATGGGTCTCTGTCTGGCTGGTAGACAACCAGACACCGAACCAGTCAGTACCTCTGTCTGGCTCTCTGTCTGGTTATCTATCTGGCTGTCTTGATATATGTATGCTCTCGGTCTGTCTGTCTGTCTGTCTGTCTGTCTGTCTGTCTGTCTGTCTGTCTGGTTCTCTATATGGCCTGTCTGTATGGGTCTCTGTCTGGCTGCTAGACAACCAGCCACCGAACCAGTCTGGACCTCTGTCTGGCTCTCTGTCAGGCCTGTCAGGCTATCTGTCTGATTATCTGTCTGGTTGTCTTAATATTTGTCTGACTCACTGTCTATTTGTCTGTCTGTTTGGTTCTCTATCTGGCCTGTCTGTATGATAGACAAGCAGACACCGAACCAGTCCGGACGTCTGTCTGGCTCTCTGTCAGGCCTGTTTGGCTCTCTGTCTAGTTATCTGTCTGGCTGTCTTGATATCTGTCTGGGTCACTGTCTGGCCTTTCTGGGTCACTGTCTGGTTATCTGTCTGGCTGTCTGCAAGGCCTGTCTGGGTCTTTGTCTGCCTCTCTGTCTAGCCTGTCTGACCGGTCTGAGTCTCTGTCTAGCCTGTCTGTCTGTCTGTCTGTCTGTCTGTCTGTCTGTCTGTCTGTCTCTCTGTCTGTCTGTCTGTCTGTCTGACTGTCTGTCTGGTTCTCTATCTGGCCTGTCTGTATGGGTCTCTGTCTGGCTGGTAGACAACCAGACACCGAACCAGTCCGGACCTGTATCTGGCTCTCTGTCAGGCCTGTCTGGATCTCTGTCTGGTTTTCTGTCTGGCTGTCTGCTTGGCCTGTCTGGGTCTCTGTCTGCCTCTCTGTCTAGCCTGTCTGACCGGTGTGAGTCTCTGTCTAGCCTGTATGTTTTTATGTCTGTCTATCTGTCTAGCCTGTCTGGCTGTCTGTCTGGCCCTCTCTGTATGTCTGTCTTTCAGTCTTTCTGGTTCTCTATCTGACCTGTCTGTATGGGTCTCTGTCTGGCTGGTAGACAACAAGACACCGAACCAGTCCGGACCTCTGTCTGGCTCTCTCTGTCAGGCCTGTCTGGCTCTCTGTCTGGTTATCTGTCTGGCTGTCTTGATATATGTCTGGCTCTTTGCCTGTCTGCCTGTTTGTCTGTATGTCTGTATGTCTTTCTATCTGTCTGTCTGTCTGGTTCTCTAGCTGGTCTGTCTGTATGGGTCTCTGTACGGTTGGTAGACAACTAGACATCGAACCAGTCCGGACCTCTGTCTGGCTCTCTGTCAGGCATGTCTGGCTCTCTGTCTGGTTATCTGTCTGGCTTTCTTGATATCTGTGTAACTCTCTGCCTGTCTGCCTGTCTGTATGTCTGTCTGTCTGTCTGTCTGTCTGGTTCTCTGCATGAATGTCTGTATGTCTGTCTGTCTGTCTGATTCTCTATCTGGTCTGTCTGTATGGGACTCTGTCTGGCTGGTAGACAACCAGACCCCGAACCAGTCCGGACCTCTGTCTGGCTCTCTGTCAGGCATGTCTGGCTCTCTGTCTTTTATCTGTCTGGCTGTATTGAAATCTGTCTGTCTGTCTGTCTGTCTGTCTGTCTCTCTGTCTGTCTGGTTCTCTATCTGGCCTGTCTGTATGGGTCTCTGTCTGGCTGGTAGACAACCAGACACCGAAGCAGTCATGACCTCTGTCTGGCTCTCTATCAGGCATGTCTGGCTCTCTGTCTGGATATCTGTCTGACTGTCTGCCTGGCCGGTCAAGGTCTCTGTCTGCCTCTCTATCTAGCCTGTCTGACCGGTCTGAGTCTCTGTCTAGCCTGTCTGTGCCTATGGCTGTCTATCTGTATGTCTGGTTCTCTATCTGGCCTGTCTGAATGGGTATATGTCTGACTGGTAGACAACCAGACACCGAACCAGTCCGAACCTCTGTCTGGCTCTCTGTCAGGCCTGTCTGGCTCTCTGTGTGGTTATCTGTCTGGCTGTCTTGATATATGTCTGCTTGTCTGTCTGTCTGTCTGTCTGTCTTCTGTTTGACTGTCTGTCTGTCTGTCTCTCTATCTGGTCTGTCTGTATGGATCTCTTTCTGGCTGGTAGACAACCAGACACCGAACCAGTCCGGACCGCTGTATGGCTGTCTGTCAGGCCTGTCTGGCTCTCTGTCTTGTTATCTGTCTGGCTCTCTGTCAGGCCTGTCTGACTCTCTGTCTCGTTATCTGTCTGGATGTCTGCCTGGCCTTTCTGGGTCTCTGTCTGCCTCTCTGTGTAGCCTGTCTGACCGGTCTGAGTCTCTGTCTGATATAGCCCATGTACCCTCGCTTGCTGAATGTGGGACCCATATAGGACCCATATGGGTAATCCCACATGGGTTTGCTGAATGTGGAACCCATATAAGACTTATATGGGTAATCCCACATGGGCGTGCCCGGATATAGCCCATATGGGTCCCATTTACCCTTGCTTGCTGGGAGTTTGCCGGAAATGAAAATAAGACTACGACAGTTTGTCTGAAAATAAGAAAACTGATCCAATAGAAGCCACAACAATCAAACGCAATGACACCGCACGTCCGTACTGCACCACAGGCCGAAATAAATGAGAATATTTAAAACGTCAAAGAAAAGGACAATACATAACATAAATAGTGATGAAGACATGGTTACCGGGCTATAAACGGTCAGAGGGAATAAGGGCTACAGATTAGCTTAAATCGATTTAAAAAGAAACTGGAGAAAACTTGCAAGAAAGCGCAAAACCAGTTAGTTAAAGCAAGCAGCATGCATAGGAGGGCCCATATATTTGACCGCAGGATCACCATTTAAACACACGTGGTGGAGGAACAGAAGCTTATGCTTCACGTAATATATGAGCTCTGTGCCATGTGATAAAGACCTTATGCCATGTGGAAAATACTCCAGAAAATACGCCACTTGGCATAGTGCGTATCTAACTAAACAAACAACATTTACAAAATACATCTGGTTAAATCAAACAAAACAATTAAATTACCGAGATAATACTTTTTACTCATTCTACTATTGCAAGTTCTGCAATTTAACATAGTTCTGAATAAAGATTTCAGATTTCCACCTAGAAAAGAAATTTCGCAGATTTTGCTTGTTTCATGTTTTATTACGCAAAATAATGAAATATCAATTTTTTTTATTTTGATAATTTAATAAGAGTTTTTGTTACCATAATCTCAAAATTAACAAAGCAATGCTGAACTTTTTCATATGACAAAGTACATAATTATGTAACACTGCACTGAATACTGCAGCAGTAAGCCATATAAGTTGCTGAAATGAGCCATATACATGGTATACTGCAGCAATATGGCATACTGCGTTGTCACATAGCCTCTTTTCTCCCTCACCTGTTACTTCTCATCTACATACCTATCACGACGTACATCCTAATATAACATCATATTTTTTATAAACTATACCTCATGTTGTTATTTCATGTATTACATATATGTTGTATCCGGGTTGAAAAATAAAGAGTATATGTAATGTGTAACGAGGTTACCGCACAGAAACAATCACATGATATATTTAGCGACTTGAATTAAAGGGACACTGTCCGTAAGTAAGCAGATATTGAGCATAACCAAATAACCGTCTGACTTTTATTCAGTGAAATATATACATGAAAACATGAGCATAGACCCTAAGAAGTCTGTAGTAAGACGTTCGTGAGTTTGAAAAAAAATACTTAATTATTATTTGTAAATAAAGTGGGTCCCGCCATATTTAACTTTTCTGCGATTACGTGACTTCCATTAGCGCGTTAGGTTTTCACCATAGTATGTATTGCGTAATATGTATAGCCCGTTAAGCTCAGTCGGGAGCGATGTCCACTACATCACGCTCACGCTCATTATTATTATCGCGAGTGTAATTTTAGTTTCGTTTGCGAGTTCAAACGCCCGAAGCGGTTTTTCTTCTTTTTTTTGTACTGCGATTGAATTCCATCAAACAATTTTGCTTTTAATAGTAAATATTCAATACTGTTTAGTGTGTAATGGTTGCGAACATAATTAGTGTGTGTTTTATAAGCTAAATGTTACGGACATTGTCCCTTTAAGAAAACTGTCATATCAAGTTTATATTTGGTGGGTATATCATACAGTTTACTCTACCAATATATACTGGGTGTGTACCAGTTAACTTCATTCAACAGATTCGTCATTATTAATAAAACGCTTGATGTTGTGATTATTTTTCGACCCCACTTTACAAATCATTATACACTATCATCAGACGATTGGAGAGGAATGATATTTAGAAATGTTAACATACATTCTCAATCCAACGCGTTTACCTATATAAATACCGTTATAAACAAAACACAATCGGGCGAATCACGCGCTAATGCGCATGCGCAGGAAAATTTCCTTTTAAAGAATCTGACCCTTTACGTCAAACTACTCAAACAATTTTACATGCAACAATTTTTAGCCAAGGGAGACTACGAGTACACGTCAATCAATTTAAATTTGCAAACAGTTGTTTCCCTTTAAATTATGAATGTCGAAGTGAGGTAGGCACAGTTGATTTATTTGTTTGTTTGTATGGTGTTTTACGTCATTTTCAACACATGTAACGGTCGATTTTTTGTGGTGGAGGCAGACAACCAACTTTTCCTGGGTAGAACCAGGACTGTACACCTCCCGACATCCGTAAGAATCGACACTTTCTCACTTACAAGTCGAGCTCCCAGTGGGATTCGAACCCGCAGCGGTGAGAGGCGAAGGTTTACAACGCAACGTCGTTAACCATTCGCCCACGGAGACGCTCTGGCACAGTTGAAGATATATCTTTTTTCTAAATGTTTTTTTTATTGTATTCAAACGCAATGGTATATTTATGTTTCAATTAATAACTACACAAGTTTTCATCATCCCAAAATGGGTTATTCGGTATTAAAATGAAGATGACGATAATTACTTCTGTTACAGGTAGTACATTCAGCTCAGACGACCGGTCCAATTCAGTCTATATTTAGTAAGGTCACGTGAACACAGAATATGTACGGTAAAGAGGTAGGCTTATATGTATTACTGGCAAACATATCTATGAGCTGACTAGTTTTGATTTAGATATATTTAAGAACCAGCATAAAAATGAGGATATCTGGTATACAGCCAGTATATATATCTTTATTTATGATATCTTTTTGTTTTTGTTTTTTGAAAATGACAAACTCTATTTGCTTCGATTTATTGAGACAAAGCGTCAGATATGTCAATTTTATATTCAATCGTATGTTGGAGAATTGTCATAACGTTGTGTATAGATATTATTTTAAATTTTGTTTAATTTTATTTTTCGAAAAAAAATATGTCTTTAATTGTATTCATATTCACATGAACACGCAAGAGTGTTGTTAATCAGATAATGCAATGCTGTAAACTGGCATTAATTGGATGCGAAACTGATAAATAAAGATGAAAATATGTTATCAAGTTATTGGTAATGAACAGAAAGGGGAGGAATTCAATATATAGAGATTATATTTAACATCTTGGATGAGAGAATGCATGATCTTTTGTCCATCGGGTTTTCTGGTCGTACCCTGGATTGGTTTTCTCTTTGGCTGCAACTGTTGTGGTTGTTCAGTACAATTCTGGATACTTCCTGAGATGGTTCTTATTTTGTATTTAATATAGCTTTACAACAACAGCTAAGTGTTTCTTTTGATTTTTTCTCTGGATGTGGACTTTATTGTTAGAGAATTCCTTTTGATGGGATGTAGTTTTGTTTACACTGTCATGTCTATTTGGGCGCTGAAGACAGGATAATAGCGAGGATTGTGTGCACATAAAATCGTTTCAAGCTAACCGGTAGGCCTTATAGCCTACTGACCGTTCCATGTCGGTAACCCTGTCTTCACCACTCTTTCTGTTGTATTTTGTCTGTTTCATTGTATAATTAATTAAATATTGCTCATTGTTTGCACTGCCATTGCGATTGGACGCTATGGTTTCTACAGGACTCTTTATCCCCTCATTTTTTCCCACGAAGCGAATGACTTGAAGCAATAGTACATTGAAAAGCATGCTAGTCATTATTGCATACTGTCTTGTCAAATTTATATATAACACTAAACTAGTTTTAGTAAACGTTCCGTGTTTTCATACTGTGAGCAATGGGTTATATTGGTAATATTTAGTGAGAAGTTAATGGACTGTTGATTAGTTCTTGGTAAAATATTGCTTTAGAGATCTGTAATCTAATTGAAACGCAACAAGTAAAAAGTAGTGATAGATATGACATGGAGAAAAAGGCCGTTGAGGGTTTTATCCACCCGAGTATTACCGTCACCGGTAAGTTTAAATGTTTTTGAACGAGTCACGTGGTCAGGATTTTCCGATGTTTGACTGTGTCTAATTGCAGACTTCATTTCAACGACAGTGTTTTATCTTTCGCAGAAGTGTTGATGCGAAAAACAAACTTATTCCATTATTCGGACATAAACAAGTTGATAATGATTCCATGATTCCGGATTTTAAAATAATGACCGTAAATATATATACGAGGGCTGTTTAAATAATACGTGGACTTTTGCAATATCGTACTCATGATTCATACATGTTGTAATCCAAATCATAAAAAATCAAGTGATTTAAACAAAATGTCTAGTTTCGTTGTAATATATGATAGGGCGAGAAATCCATCTTCGGAGCAATCCAAAATGTGACGTCTTTATTTCATAACTGCATTTCGGGAATGGCTAAATAAAAGAAAAATCGCAAACAAAAATACACAAAACTAAAGTAGCATTGTCGATGGTATTCCAAAATTACAATTATGAAATTTTATGAATATTGAACAAGGATAACTATGATAAATATAAGTAACTGGACGAACACTGCTTTGCTTTTAAGTTGAAATTGACGACGTCAGAAACAAGAGGCGCACGATGGCCTGTATCGCTCTACTTGCTATATGGAGTCTTTAATGGAGAACACGACAGCTACATGCACAACTAGGCTTGGTACTGATCATTCCTGCCAAGTGCCACTGAAATCCAGCTAGGGTTTCAGGAAAAAATGTCTGGATAAGGTTTGTGTATATTAGGCCATAACTCATTCAACCAGAACACACCGATGATAAGCGCAACTAGGCTTGGTACTTATCATCCCTGCCAAAATTCGTTGAAATTCGGCCAGGAGTTCAGAAGAGACTAATCTGGATAACGTTTGTGTATCAAAACCTTTAAAGGGCTATAACTCCGCAAAATTCATTCAACCGGACATGCACAACTAGGCCTGGTACTGATCATCCCGGAAAAGTTTCACTGAATTCCAGTCAGTGGTTCAGGAGAACGTAGTCTGGACAAAATGTGCGTATTAAAACATTAACTCAGCCAAAAAACTACGGCGATCGGCGATAACATGCATAACTAGGCTTGGTACTGACCATCCCTGCAACGTTTTGTTGAAATTCAGCCAAAGGTTCAATAGAAATAGTCCAGATAAAGTTTGTGTAGTAAACGTTTAAAGGGCCATAACTTAGCCAAACCATAGCGATGATATGCACCACTAGGCCTGGTACTGATCATCCCTGCAAAGTTTCGCTGAAATCCGGCCAAGGGTTCCGGAAAAAACGTCCGGACGAAATGTGTGTATTAAAACCTTGAAAGAGCCACAATTCTACCAAAATTTGTTCAACTGGAACACGGTGACGATATACATAACTAGATTTGGTACTGATCATACATGCACAGTTTCATTAAAATCTGGCCCAAGAAAACCCTATCGTCTTAATGAGGCAAATAAAAGCATTATTAATTAAATCAAGGGCCGTAACTCCGTTTTTATTGATACGATTTGGCTGGTTTACAAACTTGTCTGAGCTTACACTGATATTAACAATCTGTGTAAGTTTGATAAAGATCAAATAATAAATGAAGGTGCCAGAGTGTTCACAGGGCAGAATATAGCATTTCCCCCAGAAAAACAGGGTCCATAACTCTGTTGTTACTAATCCCATTTAGCTTGTTTTCGGACTCGTCCGAGCTGTTATTGATATTAATAATCTGTGCAAGTTTGGTAAAGATCAAATAATAAATGAAGGTGCTATGAATGAGTGTTCACAAGGCAGACAATGGCATTTTTCAGGGGGAAAAAATGGGCCATAACTCCGTTGTTACTGATTCGATTTGACTGGTTTTCGAACTTGTCTGACCTTTAATTAATATTAACAATCTATGCACGTTTGGTAAAGATCAAAAAATAACTGAAGGTGCTAGAGTGTTCACAAGGTAGAAAATGGCATTTTCCAGAAAACATCTGGTGTTTTAGCTGGTTTTCAAACTTGTCCAAGCTGTTATTGGTAATAACAGCCTTTGCAAGTTTGGTAAAGATCAAATAATAAATGAAGGTGCTAGAGTGTTCACGAGGCAGACAATGGCATTGTTTAGAAAATTGAATTGATTAAATGTTGTTTAACGGCTCATTGTTTAGAAAAAGCAAGGGCCATAACTTTGGTGTTACTGATTCGATTTGGCTTGTTTTCGAATTTGAATGAGCTTTCATCGATATTAACAATATATGCACGTTTGTTAAAGATCAAATAATAAATAAAGGAGCTAGAATTTTCACAAGGCTTGATATGGCATTTATCAGCAAAACTAGGGCCATAACTCCGGTTTAATTAATCCGATATGGCTGGTTTTCAAACTTGTCCGAGCTTTCATTGATATAAATACACTGGCAAAGTTCCGATTAATAATGAAGGCCCTACAGTGTTTACAAGGCAAAAATTAACGGACGGACGTCGGACAACTCGTCATTCCATAAGCTCTGCTGGCCTTCTATTCGGCTAAAAATCACGGAGCACTAAAATGTATATATATTTTGTTTTGTTATTTTTTTTCTTTTTATTCCTAACAATGTTATTGTTGAGTTCTACATATATACATGAATCTAGTGAATATATTATCGTCTTATTTTTTTTCTAAATGTACAATCTGGAAATAGTATATGATACCATGTAATATATGAAAGTTTATCACATAACTTATGACGTGGGAGTGGAATTACACCATTCTATATTTTCAATATAAACTTGTTATGTAACTATGCAAATAAGCCTAGTACGCGCTGTCAAAATTAATCGATGATGACTATGATCCAATTCCCACGGTTTATGTCGGTTTCGCTTGTTAAATCGACAGGCAAAATGCAATAAAGGTCGATATGTTATAAATAGAATCTAACATTCGTTAGACCCATGATCCAAAAGTCGTGGGTTCGATTCCCGTCATTGCCATATGCGTTGTGTCCCTGAGCAAGACACTTTATCTACATTGCTTAGTACTGGTTCTACCCAGGAAGACATCGAGAGTGATTCAAATAAGTTCATAGAGCTTTCGTTACAATCGATGTAAAATAAATAAGTTTAAACTAACATTCGTTCTCATTCATTATTGAATCCACCAAAATCGTTAGCAAAAAAAAAAAATTGCTCGGCAAGAGCCTCGCATTATATCGTTTTGCCAACTAGTTTAATAAATTCAATAATGAATTAATACTCATGCAATATCATCTATATAGTTATCATTCGAATTCTAGCATGTAGCTAGTTATGATTGGAATTGTGACATAAAAGCCCTTAAATATCTCTTAACGTGTCATTGTTTAGCTGTTTCTGGCTAATACATATTATAATATCCAATGTAAGATTTAACAGCAATACTGACTCTTACATGGCCAACATGATCTGTCATCAGATTTTTTGTATGTTCATCATTTTATACTGGGTTTTTGTTTCAATTCCAATCATCTATAAGTAGTGGAGCAACACTATGTTATAATGGCTTATTTAATGTGAGAACTCATTTGAAACTATTCAATGATCCATGTTAAACGTATTCTATGAATAGTATTAAATATCCTTCTATATTACACATCAATGTTACATGTAGTAATCAGAAAGTATAGTCAAGCAAGGGAGATAAAGCGAGATATTATATTGCTCTGTATTCAGGGGAGATAACATGAATAGCATTAATGTTTAGCTTTACAACAGTTATCTGTTACAATTTTAGAAGCATGCCATGTTGGAAAAGCTTTTTATGTTGAACATGAATTCTCAATGAAAAATATATAAAGTGACATTATAAAAGTGAGAAAAAAATAGTGTGAAATAATGGAGTAAATTACGGTGTTCCGTTAGGGCCATCGTACCCATCGCGCATCGACCTTAACAAGTCGATGCGCGATGGTACGATGGCGATGGTACGATGACGCGATGATACGATGGCGATGGTACGATGGTACGATGGCGATGACGCGATGGTCCATCGCGTCATCGCCATCGTACCATCAACATCGTACCATCGTACCATCGTGCATCGACTTGTAAAGGGTCGATGCGCGATTGTACGATGGACCATCGTACCATCGTACCATCGCGTTTAAAGTCGATGCGCGATGGTACGATGGCGATGGTACGATGGCGATGAAGCGATGGACCATCGTACCATCGCCATCCTACCATCGTGTCATCGCCACCGTGCCATCGCACCATCGCAGTTGATGTGCGATGTTGCATCGCTCCCTGCTCCATCGTACCATCGCTCCATCGCCTTCCGTTTAGACATGCGCACATCAAAGCAAAACAAAAAATGGAGGATGCAAAGATTCGACAATACTTTTTGGCAATGTTTTCTTTCCGAGAAATTCAAGTTTTGCTGAACCTAAATGAAAGGATAGATTTAAGAAAAGTATTGTCGAATCTTTGCATCAATGATGTACGGTAATGATGTCCTCCATTTTTGTTGTGCTTTGATGTGTGCATGTCTAAACGGAAGCCGATGGAGCGATGGTACGATGGAGCAGGGGGCGATGCAACATCGCACATCGACTGCGATGGTGCGATGACACGATGGTACGATGGCGATGGTACGATGGTTCATCGCGTCATCGCCATCGTACCATCGCCATCGTACCATCGCGTCATCGTACCATCGCCATCGCACCATCGTGCCCTCGCACCATCATGCCATCGCCATCGTACCATCGTACCATCGCGCATCGACTTGTAAAGGTCGATGCCTCTTGGTACGATGGCCCTAACGGAACACTGTAGTAAATGGAGAATTTATGTACAAAGTGGGAATCTTAAAATACATAAAAAAATAACAGATGTTGGATTCAACAAATCCAACTAAGGTATTTTTTTTAAATCAGGTCCACCATGTTTTATTTTTTGTGTGGTTTTATTTTATTTATTTTTTATAAAAAAATGTTTGTATAATACACTAAAATGTTTGTAAAATATCAAATAATATGAACTTTTAATAAAACAAAAATAAAATAACGCAAACATTAACTACTAAAAACATACGATTTAGGTACCAATAGTAAAACGATACTACTATTAGCAGTAGGCTTGTAATGCCTTCCTTCATCCAGGGATTTGGCCCTAGACAGAAATATTGACTTTTTGGATGACATTTCCTAAATCATATGGTTACCCATGATTTAATCGTATACTTCCAGATACAGTCACACTAATACACGTGTGTGCAACTATTATTAACATAAATAAGTATTCTATTAACATAAATAAGTATTCTACTGAAAGGATAACACAGATTTAATGAAACTACACACAAATACCAATGTCAATGTATACAATACGTCGTCACAAATATAAGGGGCTTATCATATTAAAGGAATCACAAGGCATATAGGATGTAGGGAAATAGGATGATGTGATCTTTGATAGCTGACACGATAATAGGTAGCATGCTGTTGGAATGGTCTTTATTCAATATACGACGACACTAATCATCGCGTCTTTATATAGTCACTTTTTATTATCTACTGTGAAAATGTGCGCCACTATTAACGCCCATTTGAATTATGTAGTTACATGCCAAGCTCGTCTCCTGGGCAAACATAGTTATCTAAATACGTTTTAATATGTTTATTGTTTAATGAAAATCAACACAGGGTGCGGGACGATTGTTTGTTTATACTTACAGACACTCTCCTGTAACATGCTATCCTCATCCTCTTGGACCAACTCGTCGTTGTCATTATCAATGTTTAATCGGTCATGTTGGGTCATTTTAATCAGTTCTCGTTTGTCCAATTTTCGCTCAAAAGCATATATAGTTTTGGCACTTACAACTTTCGCTGGCAATGAATTCCAAATATCTGCTATTCGATAGCAAAACGAGTATTTTCTAACGTTAAGATGTTTATATTGATGCCCTCGTGTATATGATTCTGCCCTCATTCTCAGTAGATTTGATAACTCTGGATCATATTTACTAGTAGCCATTTTAAGTGTCTATCATGTCGCCTCTAAATCTTCTATACGCCATTTACATAGGTTCAAAACTCTTAAGCTTTCTTCATATGATAATTCATTTATTAATACCTCTAGGTGTAATACAATCGACATATTGAGAAATATTGACTTATACGTTCGGTTTACGTGCAGTGCCAACGGTACCATTGCGTTTGATTGCTGTGGTTTCTAAAGACATTGTTCTCATTTTATATGTCACTACATGTTTTGACAGGGCTGTGCAATATATATTTCAACGCTTACAATAAGTACCTCGGGTGGTTTAAAGCGGACATCAGTTATCAGTTGATAGCTGGTGCGTTTTTAATCCTTATAAACTTTCCTTTTAAACTTATTAACTTTGCAAGATAGCGTGAGGTTGGCATGTATTGCACAAACCCATTCTCACTTGCAAATGTAAAGGTGAGAATAGGTTTAAATTTCCACTGGCTGGTTAAAGGCAATTCTCAGATTGTATAAATTGAATCTTGTTTAACGGCTCATCAACACATTATAGGTTATTTAGAGCCGCCCCAGAGAGAGGGGAAGGATACATAGGAATCCGGGAACCTGCCCTACTCTTATTATCTAATAGATTCCTATGGTTCTTTTACGTGCTCGGAGGATAGACAGATACACGGGACCGCCCGGTTTACGTCCCCATCCGACGGACGAGGCTGAGTGAAAGTGTCTTGCCCAAGAACACACCGACGGAACTCAGTGGCATCACGGAGGATTGAACCCAGGGCATCCGGTTACAAATCCTACGCGCTACCGACTTGTAAAACCTGTTATGTTTGTGATGTATTGTTTTTGAATATACGGTATATATATATTTGCTATATACTTGTTGTCTTACGTGTTTTAGGATTGCTACGTTCTGTGGATGCAGCATGTCTGTAAGACATGTTAACATGTTATTTTCACATTTGCAACTTATTTTGTGATGCGATTTATAGTTTTGGGTAGATATTAGATTAAAGAAACTAACCTACCAAATAACGACAAAATTATACTTAAAAAACGTTTACAAAAAATCTAATTCAGGTTATATAATAACGTAAATGTGCCGATTAAAAGTATAGTTTTTTTTCACGGTTCTTAAACTGCCCGTGTTTGAATATGCGTGCAATGAATTATGAGTTGGTAAGTCTTAATTCGACTATCCATTTTTTGGGATTGGCGTGGCTGGTTGAAGACGCGTTTATATTGCGTCTATATATAGAGTTTGGATTCCCAAAATATGTAAGGTACGTAATTATATTGCACGTCGTCAGTAGGTTTAGAAACGGTTTACATCTGTTGTACACATTCGCCTGTTCATGGCGGGATTGCTACTTTAAAACATTGCATATTTTCTCTTTTTCTTGAATGTCAATTGAAAGATCACCAACATAAATATAAAGGCAAAGTCTAATCTAAGGAAAGGTCCTACAGTGAACATGTTCTGGATGTTTGACTTTATTAGGCCAGTTACAACCTCAAATATACGTCACTGACTTCAACCGTAAAGCAGTGAACTTGTTACTGTAGGTGTCAGACCAGTCAGGAAGTACTTCCGGGTCGTAGGGTGCTGAAATAGTTCCTTGAAAGAATCCAAAGTTTCTAGTTTGCATGTGTTTTTCCCAAGATTAGTTTTTATTTCATTGTGAAATCTAGCCTGAGGTTAAAGTAGTATGTCTGTTGTCATGAATAGTAAGTATTTTACTGTGTTTGTCAGGATTATTTCTTTGGAGAGTATGAGCACAGAGGTTAGGTAGAGATGTGGTTTTGACAGATGTTTGTTTCAAAATACGCATGGTGTGAATGAATGACGCGAAATGTTGAAAAACTGAATCGGTGTTTTATTCCAGATATTAGACCGTTTGCTAGCCAAATGTGTTTAATACACAGAATAAAAGTGTATTTAAGCGAACGAATGTTGTGGAACTTGTGACTGATCTCCAATATATCCTATATTGCATTGTGTCCAATGGGCTGATTTTCACTGGTCTGACACCTGTAAAAGGTACATAATGTCGCAAACATTGAAAACTGGTTCATTTGCCTGATTTTCTTACACATTCTCTGTGTTAAGGCGAATTTGTTATACCCCAAAACGAATTATTTCTAGTCGACATGTGGTAGTTGTTCATATCTGCACACTTTTACAATCAGTGAAAGCGAATCAACATGTAGTTTGCCTGGCCTAATTGCTTCCAACCACTCCGATAACGACTTCAACGGAGAACTGAGTTAAGTAATGTCCATGACTAGCAACATCTAATAGTATATACTACATCCCAGTGTGTTTACAGCGCAAGCGTTTACGGCCTTTATATACTGTAATTGACATTATTATATCTGCCATTTCCACATTAACTTTAATGTCTCATTTATACGGAATTCCGTTAGGGCCATCGCCTTTCAATGTGTTGATCTGAAACGTGATACTCGATAGTACGATGATGAAAACGCGAAATCACGAAACTACGATAACGAAAATGCGATAACACGATGATGATAACGCATTACTATGATAACGAAAACGCGATAATACGATAGTACGATGATGATAATGCGATATACTATCGTGTTTTCACCATCGTACTGTCGCGTTTTCACCATCGTAATATCGTGATATCGCGTTTTCATTATCGTAGTATCGTGATTTCGCAATTTCATTATTGTACTATCGCGTTATCATCATCGTACTATCGCGTTATCATCATCGTACTATCGCGTTA
Source organism: Cyrtodaria siliqua (assembly GCA_037043455.1). NCBI lineage: Eukaryota > Metazoa > Mollusca > Bivalvia > Adapedonta > Hiatellidae > Cyrtodaria > Cyrtodaria siliqua. The sequence continues at coordinate 11,293 of JAWPHD010009810.1, read as the reverse complement.
TCACCATCGTACTATCGCGTTATCATCATCGTACTATCGCGTTATCACCATCATACTATCGCGTTATCATCATCGTACTATCGCGTTATCATCATCGTACTATCGCGTTATCACCATCGTACTATCGCGTTATCATTATCGCACCATCGCCTTCCGGTGCGCATGTGCATGCTCAAAAATAGAAACTCATTTTGTTTTTGATATATGAACCAACTTAATGCCGGTATCATACGACAACTGCATTGACTTTAATATTAACAATTGCCGCAATGTTTTGTGCCGCCAACCTCTCAAATTATATTCTACTTTCGCCTAGGAGTCCAATACTTCACGGCGAGAATAAACTCTGTCTCTAGTCCATCTACTGTCATGTCTTTGTATGTATAGTAAGTCTCAGTTGCGCATTTGATGGTATAATACCATTTAAAATTTGACATTTTATAACTTTTAATTTTAGACAAAAATAATATCATATAAATTTTGTCTTTTTATTTTAATGGATATAATTAGAATTACGCAACCATGTGTAATGGGCATATCTTTATTTCATTTAAAAATATATACGTATATATCGTGGTTATATCAAATATTGACTGTATACAAACTATATATATTACAAATAAAATAACAAATATACTTTATTTGCTTATCTGTTTGAACCATTTGAAACAAATACAATCTATCAAGTTTGAGCGCTCAACTTAAAATAGAACTTATTACATTTGTCGTTTCAGTTTGTCGGTAACAATATTATCAAAGCAAGTTTTTGAAAAGGAAGACTCTAGCTAGCGTTAGCTAAACTCCTTAGAATATATAAATTCTGTTAGACTCATTTAATTAGCATTGATATCCTTGGTAAATATCACTGTCACATGGAGGGGAAATTCTTATATGCGCATGCGCACCGGAAGGCGATAGTACGATGATTTTAACGCGATAGTACGATGATGATAACGCGATAGTACGATGATGATAACGCGATAGTACGATAATGAAATTGCGAAATCACGATACTACGATAACGAAAACGCGATATCACGATATTACGATGGTGAAAACGCGACAGTACGATGGTGAAAACACGATAGTATATCGCATTATCATCATCGTACTATCGTATTATCGCGTTTTCGTTATCGTAGTATCGCGTTATCATCATCGTGTTATCGCGTTTTCGTTATCGTAGTTTCGTGATTTCGCGTTTTTATCATCGTACTATCGAGTATCGCGTTTCAGATCAACACATTGAAAGGCGATGGCCCTAACGGAATTCCGTACATTTATCCTGTCTTAATAGCATACGGTATTCTGTTTTCATATTGCTCTCATTTAACATGTTTAAAATACAAAACATAACATACATAGATACTGTGTTAGCTCTGTAAACCAAATTCTAAAGCACTTATAAACTTGATATAGGAATGTAAATTGTTTAAAGATAGTTTTAATATTGTCAATATTGATACTTTATTACTTTATTACTTTATGACCTTTGTTTTTGTAATTAATTAATATTTTCCTCACGACCGCAAGAATAGCTTAATAGGAATGCTATCCACAATTAATACATTTCTTATAATTTATTAATGTTGATATTCTTGTATTGTTATCTTGTATTGATTATAATTAAATGTATAATATTTTTGGAAACTTCAAATGATCATATCTTCCTTGGTTATCATCCGATTTTAATAATTCTTTCACCTTTTTACAAAGTTCTCGGAAAGCTTGCTTAAATACACATTTAATGCTGCCTAGTTTGTTAGAAAATATTGTCTGGCAGGGATTTCTTTCTTTACACAACTCCGTTTCAGAACATAGGGTAAGAGTGAGGTTTAGTGGTTTAAAGCCTGGTTTAAACCCCAACGGCCGTTTTTCCACTGACCGTTCCAATGCGGTACCCATTTTGTCAACCATGTTATATGTGTTATATGTTATGTGTTATGTGGTAAGTGTTATGTGTTATGTGTTATGTGGTATGTGGTATGTGGTATGTGTTATGTGGTATGTGTTATGTGTTGTGTGGCATGTGTTATGTGTTATGTGGTATGTGTTATGTGTCATGTGTTATGTGTTATGTGTTACGTGTTATGTTTCACTTCTATTTATCCTTGTGAATGTTATTTGTTTTGAATGCATATGTTTGGTGGACTATGTTTTGTGAATGATGCATTTCTTGTACTACTTCCTCCGTGATGCCACTGAGTTCCGTCGGTGTGTTCTTGGGCAAGACACTTTCCCTTAGCCTCGTCCGTCGGATGAGGACGTAAACCGGGCGGTCCCATGTATCGGTCTATCCCACGAGAACGTTAAAGAACCACAGGAATCTATTCGATAATAAGAGTAGGGCGCGGTTCCCGGATTCCTATGTATCCTTCCCTCTCTCGGGGGCGGCTCTAAATAACCTATACTGTGTTGATGAGCCGTTAAACAACATTATATTTAATTCAATTCAATTATAGTTACTTGCGTAACGTTTCATATATGTCTCCAGCCTTGGATTCTCGTGCCCATAACATTATATTCTCGTGTTTCCTGGCTTCTGCCAAGTGTATGAGTACTTACTTTGTGACTTTCTATGCTTTTCCTGTGTATATTCATATATACATGATCATCATTGAGTTTATCGCTAATTAATGCAGCCTAGTTTGTAGAGGATACCGTTGGAGGGAATTTCCTTTTTAATTATTTTTCACTCTCCCGTTTAATTAGGATGACAGTATGGAGCCTGGGGTTTGTTGTACTCTGGAATATGGCTTAAACGACAAGCGGCTTATTTCGACACTGACCGTTCCATGGTGGTAACGCTGTTGTCAACGGTTTCTGTGTTTTTGATGTATGATACCTTGTTCTAGTTATCATTGTTATAGTTGTTTGTTATGGTTTATTAATGCAAGGCATGGAACTACTACATTTCCTGCAAGACGTGTGTCTATTGATTAGTGATTGAAATAACTTTTTAAGTAACGCACTAACCATCGATGTTTGAAAAGCAATGAGATCCGCACTGGCAGTGTTTTGGTCTTGCGGATGTCGCTCTGCTGCACCGGTTGTTACGATCCTGCACATAATTCGAAATCTCATTACTTGGTTATGCTTTTACTGCAAACTTAATTTGTTTGCAAGTATCAAAGGTTGTATGTACGGGAGCATCTGTAAGGAAAAATGAGAAACGAAAAAAAAAACACATTTATGATCGCTTTACTCTGAATCTCCCTTTCGCATTCAAATAATTTGAGATAATTATAATTCTGAAATCTCGTAAATTACACTTTTGCATTAAAAACTGTGATGCAATTCTGGTATCTCGCAACGATAATATCCGTTACTGTACTATTAATGTTTACCTTAATGTTCATCATTTACATGATCAAAACCTCATTTTAGCGTTGACAACAATAGTACATGCACGTTCTGCACTTTCTAAATAAAAAAACAGGATAGAAAACAATTGTGAAGTTTTCTTTGATTCCTGGAAAGTTGCTAAACTGCATATACTCCAATACCTGTAAACCCCAATCGATGTCTCAAAACTTAACTAAAGTGTATGTACGAAGTTGTATATACGACATCCGACGCTTTGAAGATAGAATCTCAGAACTTAGCTAACATGCATATAGTTACGAGATTGTATACGCCAACCTACTGGTTTGAAGATAGAATCTCTAAACTTAATGTTATCTAAATTATGCCAGGATTTAAAACTGTCATACACTAAGATGATTCACCTTTTTGGACGGTGCCGTCAGGCAACTGTACTATGTAGTGGGAAATCTGGCTGACAAAGAATTTCTACTAGAAACCAAAGATCGCCAGATTACAGCGCGATAAAAGTAGTGCCATTTGCAAGGTTGTAAATGGGCCGTAAATTGACAAAATAGTGATAAATATGTAAGTTGGTAAACATTAAGTGATTTTAAAGTAAGTTTAAGTAATAAGCTATCTTTGAAGGGATTTGATCCTGTACAAATTAATGCGTAGTTGTCTTATAACGTAAATAAGCGTCTGCATGAAGCTGGGGGTAAAAGCCATACGGTACCGTACATTCCGAAAAATAACGAAAATAGCAGGTGCGTAGTACGGAGAATACCGAAGTAGCAATGAATAGTTTAGTAAAAAGTCTAATAGAGATTATTGGTATGAAGGATACGATAGTGTTTATTAATTTATTTATATCAAGTATTTGAACAACTCGCATGCATACATGAAATAGATTTACATCAGATGTAATTATTGGATAATAAATAGAATCTGTGCCGTACCGGACATCATTTGTGTAATAATTATCACAAGTAAAAAATAGTATGATAATGGACCTTTGGAAACGGCCGAAAACGACACATACGAAATATTGCAGTCTCGGTTTGATTGAGACTGTTCATATGCTAGCTACCCTCACGCCCTCTATCCCCAAGACGTAATGTAATCAACAATTCAAATAATTCCAGATTCCGGCGATTTTTGACAAAAATACACATTTTTCGCACCAAAATTAAATCATTTCCAAACATCATGCGGTTTGGGACTTTTTTCTACTTAATCACTGGACCTTATTTTGTATAGGTGGGGTGGGGGGTGGGAAGGGGGGGCGGGTACGAGTGTCTGACCACGGACGAGATTCCAGATTGCTTCGTGGTAGCGGCCTGCCCAGTTAGCACACTACGCACGGGGGATTTTCTCACCCCCAGGGTTTTGCGTTTGTTGTTGTTCTTATTCATATTGTACACACAGGTGGTACAATGTGTTTGTGATTGCTTTTATCACCAACAACAGTTGATTAAGGTTACTTACTACCCCGTATAATTATGGACAGTATAGTATAGTTATTATATAACCATGTGTGTTTTTGCTTTTGTGTTAAGTAACCCGTCAATTAATTTAACAGTTCTTTATGTTTGTATGTGTATATTATGTATACACACTTTTTCTATGTAACACGTATGTTATAGACACAATATATTTGTGTCACGTGTGTTAATAGCCCAAGCACAGAGATCGTCTCTGATTCCACTCGGATAGACAATAATCCGAACTGCAAGAGCGCTTTCGGTCTATTGACCTTATTCAGTTGCAACATGCAATCCTAAACGATTTATATTTAACGTTTTCTCATTAACTAATGTGATGAGGTTTTACTTTATGAAGGTACACTGTGATAAACCAAATAAGAATATATAGTTTATTCAATCTGTCCTAATAAGATTATAACACAGATTGATTACTTTATATATGTGCGGTTTTTATTGAAAATGATATTTCAAGGTACAGTAGTACCGTAAGACATGTCGGGTTGATACCGCATATAATGTCTTTTAATAAAAATGCAGCAAGATTTATAGACACGACTGGGTTGATACCGTCTTAAATGTGTCTTATGATAGCACGTATTCCGAGGAATACCGTATTTGTAATTTTACTCGTCGGGTTGATACCGAAATAAAATTTGGAGTACCTCCAAATGTGAGTAAATATGTTTTAAAAAGAGATAATATATATATATATTAGCCAACTATGACACGAATGTGTCATGCAGTGTATATTCCGAGGAATATGCAGTTTACACGTCGGGTTGATACCGAAACAAAATCTGGAGTACCTCCAGATGTGTGTAAATCTTAAATGTGTCTTATGATAGCATGTATTCCGTAAAATACAGTACTTGTAATTACTCCTCGGGTTGATACCGAAACAACGTTTAGAGTACCTCCAAAAGTGAGTAAATATATTATAAAGACAAATAATATATATATATATTAGCAAACTCTGACACGAATGTGTCATACAGTATTTATTCCGAGGAATATGCAGTTTACATGTCGGGTTGATACCGATACAAAAGCTGGAGTACCTCCAGATGTGTGTAAATCTGTACTGTAACAGAGATAGTATCTGTTGTAAAGATTGCTAACAAGAATGAATTATACGATGTTTTCAGAGCTGAAAACGTGCGTGTAACTCAGTAGATGTAGGGACAACGACTGATGAAAGTTTGTTGTTGTTCTAAGGATTAGAGTGCCTCTACCATATGGGCCCCCGTGAAGAATCCCACGTTGACCCGGCATTATGTCTGCACTTTTCATCGTTGTGGTGTGTAGGTTGTATCTGTGTGATGTGATGACTGCGTCGGTTCTATTGTTGATGTGTTGATGGTTGTCGCTCTCGCTCTATGTTGTTTCGCTGCGGCGGTGATGTGCTGTCTGGAGTGGTGCTGGCCTACATCCGCTAGGTGGTGTTGTTGCCTACATCCGCTACTGGGCCGGGGTCCTGTCTTTGGGCCACCCCGCCTCTGCAACCTGCGTCCCCAGAGGCCTTAAGTTCTATAGGCACGCAGGTTGCTGACTCCGTTGCTCCATGTACCTCGCAAGGCTTTCCCCACGTTGGATCCGTTAAGCTGCTGAGTCGTCGACCACACATTCAATATATACATAGCCCATATATGCCACACCAAACATTCGGGGGGTTTCACATACAGACTGTCGACGCTCAGCTAACTTCTTCACCTCGATGGTTGTTCCTGGCGATGTTCCATGGCGGGCGGGACAACGGAGACGACACCGATCTTGGTCATCAGCACTGACTGGGATAGTCGGTCCCAATCAGTCTTGACGTGCCTTCCCCACGACGTGCACGTGTCGGTATCAACAGAGAAGGACTGGTGAAATATTTCTCTGCTGGTGTTTATACACTGGGTAGTGCGTTGGTACTTAATTGGTTCCATCTGTGTATCTACAGTATTCCTTTTGTTGGCTGTTTCGCCGCGAATCAATTGACGCGCTCAGTGTGATCAGCTAATTCACGCTTAAGGTGAGAAATTCTTCTGACCATGTTACCGCCGATATATTAGGATTGAATTAGCGTAATCCTCTTAATTAACCGTCGGCAGTAATCTGATAATGTACGAGATCTCTACTGGGTAATGATTAATTTAATGTAATTTTTATGTAAACACCGAGATATGGGGGTCCACCAATAGTGTTTACTTCCAAGAGTATATTGGAACACATAATTCCTCTTTCTGTATTTCCTTCTAACACATAGTTTTTAAAGAGTATTTATTTCCTAGATGTGTATAGTGTATTTTTCAACCTACTATTTATATTGATTTTCAGTTAGATAAAGTCCTTATTTCAAATCAGCCCGTGCCAATCACGAATATATGTGTGATGTAGTTTGAGTAGACGTATGCCATTTTTTGTTTTGCATTGGTATATGTCAGCTTATGTGATTTTCAATTATATGATAGTATGATCTGTCTGTCACCAGACATAGTGTCTCCAGTGTTTTAGTTTCGACGGATAAATACTGATCCCACAGATGTAAATAGTAATATTTAGGTGTATAGTTGTCCTTATTCCGTAGCCTGTGTATACACTGCCTGATTAATGTATGTAAGTTTCAATGTTCGTTAGGTACCGACCATTTTGATTGATGGGGGGGGGGGGGGGGGGGGGGGGGGGGGGGTGCCTGGGATTTTTTTGGAAAAAATATTCTGGCCCTTGAATTGCTGAAAAAAAATATCCTGGCTCTGACTTGAAGGAAAAAAAATAAACAGTCCCTCAAATTGTTGGAAAAAAATAATCTTGCTCTAAATCTAATTAGAGGAAAAAAATCTGGCTCCATCTTCAGTCAATAAGATAAATGTTGATCTACTTCATCAGCCACTGGATTCAACATGGATATGTTTAACCACAATCTGGCTACATCCACAACTTCTGCTCAGAAGTTTATTGAAATCTCAAGTTGAAATGAGTTGTAGAAGACAGTGATAGTATGTATTCATGGTTGTAATAAATGTGATGTGCATAGATCATGGTAGTAATACATGTGGTATACATTAGTCATGGCTGTTATAAATGTAGTATACACTGGCAATGGTGGCAGTAAATGTGTTGTATAAAGTGTTATAAAGTGATCATGGTAGTAATTTGGTATACATTGATCATGGTAGTAATGAACATGATATTCATGGTTATAATTAATGTGGTATACATACATAAGTCATGGTTGTTATAAGGCCATTATTTTTTGATAATTTGTTTTATGAACCCTCCTACGACAAAACGAAATTAGGTTTTTTTATTTTTCCCTTTCTCCTACAGCTAATATTGCAATCCTGTGAGTGTGACAGTGAACATTTGTCAACCTTCTAAGGCTATTTATTTTATTATACTGAAAAATATGTTTGAAAAAGATATTTGGTTCACTTCTCTCTGTTCAAAATCTCTATTCTCAGCACCTAGAAAACATTTTTTGGCGGATGGTTCTTTATGTTCTTTCGGAATCTTCAGCTGTGATTTCACGATTAAACTTCAAATCATCTTCAGTGGTCATGGTAGTAATAAATGTGGTATTTAGTCTTAGTAGTCATGGTAGTACTAAATGTGATATACAGTGGTCATGATAGTAATACTTGCAATATGCAGTGGTCATGGTAGTAGAAAATGAGGTGAAGCAAAAGAGTAGCCATGACAGTTATAGATGTGATGTACTTTGGGCATGTTAGTAATCAATGTAGTATGCAGTGGTCATGATAGTATTACAATACAAGGGCTATATGCCAGTGTTAATAAGAATGGTATGGAACATGGTAGTCATTGCCCAGTACAAAACGATCCCCTACCAAACAAAACATCCAATCAATTCATAATTCAGAAGAGCAAAAGGGGGCTCACATAGAAAGCAGACAAGTACAAGCATAACTAAATATTAACACCAGCAAATGAAGTTCTATCCACCAAATATGGAAAGATCCATATTAAACAAAAGAGCTGTCGAAAGGACAGCATTCTCCACTATTCAAGGTCAATTTTAAACAAGGTCACTGACACTTCCGTCTCACCAATCATTGTGCCAGTTCATTTACAAGGTCAATTCGTAATTGTGGAGGTTAATAGGAGGTGGCGACTGAGGTAGGGTGTAGGGGTGCAGGTGGGGGTGGTCAGTGAACATATATACCAAATATCAAAGCAAGACCTTCAATACCCCAGAAAGAATATGAACTTGAAGAGGGTGTGGAGGGGAAGTGAAGTGTTAATGAATAGGGAAAAAACACAGAAATAATATAATATTTTCATTGGAGATGGGGGTTGAGAGGAGGGTGTTGGGAAGGGGATGGAAGAGAACATGATGGATGCAGACATGGTAACTGAAGAATAGAATAAATATTTGTCTGTCTGGGGAAGGTGTGGGGTTTATGGGGCTAATGATACAGGCTTGCCATTGTTATTGGATGTATGCAGTGATTTCATTGAAATATATGAAGCTGCTTAAAAAACTGTAACTGAAACTCTAAGTTGAAAAAGAAAATATCATCTGGCTAAAATGAAATAAAAAGTTATGAAACATGATTGTGTCTGTAAGTGATGACACTTGTCAAGTTCCTTTTGCTGAGATATATGGCTAGTGGGTATTGAAATAAATGGACTTGCCAACAAATAAAATAAAAGCAATTCTAAGTCGAAAATTATAGGCTACACATTTTCTAAAATACAATACAGAAAATATTTATCCAGAGAAAGGGCCATAATTTTGCTAAAATGCAATACAGAGTTATGGAACATGTGTCTGCTAGCATTCACGCTTTACTGAAGTTGTATTAATAATTAACAATCACCTATTGAAATAAAGGACTTGCCTAAAAACTTTAACCAGTATTTTGAAGTCGAACAAAAAAACATAAATTTGCTTAGATGCAATACTGCGCCAAAACAACGAGTTCCAAGTAATATTTAGCCATACAAATTCAATAACCTTTTTATTGTATACTTTCATATTGTTTTTGATCAATGTTAATTGTATGACTATTACTTTTCATTGCATTTGTGTTATTTTTATAGCTTTTGATGGAATTCCTACTTTGCCATTCAGTTTCATTTTGTGTGGATGATTATTTTGCGCGAAAATGACGTCGACGTCGGATGACGTCATTAAAAACAACAAGCGATTTTCTGAAGTTTGTTTACCATTCGATAACGTTAAAAACAGTGGGTGAGTGACCATTTGAATTATTTTATCAATTTTTGCCATAAAAGGTTGAAAAAAAACTCGTATTTTTTTGTTGACACTATAGAAACGATTCCGTTATTTTTATTTGAAAGTAGTTCCTTATTTCTATTTCGCGGCTCTTAGCAAGCACGAGCAAAAGTTCCCGTGCAATATCAATGCGTGCAGTATCGTAGAATATTGCACGCTTAGCTCAATGCAAACTAAACGGGACAATATGAAAGTATACAATAAAGAGTTAATATGGAACATATGTCTACTAGTGCCCTTGATATTCCAAGCTTTACTGAAGTTTTGTTGATGTACGACTTTAAGTTGTTAAAATAAATGGACTTTGTCAAAAAAGATGTTTAACCAGAAATTCAAAGTAATAAAAAAAACATGCTTTAGCTTAAATGCAATACAGAGTAATGGAACATGTGTCTACCAGTGTCCTTGATGGTACTGATGACATATTTCAAGTTTCACTGACCAGTCGTTGCTGAAATAACAGGACTTGGCTAACAACTGAAAACCAACCTGACGACGCAGACGTTGAGTAGATCTACAACATCTGTTCTTATTCTACGAATAGTAAAACTTAAAAAAATAAATTCTGGCTTTCAAGTTCACAAAAAAAAATAATCTGGCCAGTGTATTAGGCGAAAAAAAATTCCCGGCTTTCAAGAAATGTAAAAAAAATATTCCGGCTCAAAGGAAAATCCCAGGCCCCCCCCCCCCCCCCCCCACACCCAGAGATCAAAATGGTCGGTCCCTTAGTTTATTTCCCCCCCCCCCCCACCCAGAGATCAAAATGGTCGGTCCCTTAGTTTATTTTAATATTTTTAACCTGAATTTCCCCCCCCCCCCCCACCCAGAGATCAAAATGGTCGGTCCCTTAGTTTATTTTAATATTTTTAACCTGAATTTGCTGCCGAATCGGATATAGTATGTGTCTACACTGGTGTTTTCCCTGTGTGTGATTCATAATTGATATGTAAACCTATGGGATATCTTGATCAGCTGTCAGTAATCATTATTGTATATATTGTTTTCCCGTATGTTTATGGTATGTATATGTATTTAATCTATATATCTATATGTTCGTCGTTTCTTGCTATCCATGAAGATTGCATATAGTAGATTATTTAATATTTATTCGCGGTATTTATAGATAGCCAGAGATTCTTTAGACATTTGTGTTTTTCAAACGAGTATAACATGTGTATCAGGTAAAAATGCTATAATTACACATATCCAAACCAATTTGCGTTTAACACGTAAGGAACGCTACTCGTCGGTACTTTGCATG